>JAOVYW010073701.1:0-19563 GCA_025775045.1 Hiodon tergisus
TATTTCTTAGTTTTCTAAGAAATTTTTTTTTACAAATTGCAGACTTTCAAATCAATTGGCAACTGCAGGAATAAAAATATGCTTTTGAATGAAAACTCTCAGATTATTTTGATGGTAATTTTAACAAAATATATGACTATAAGATAAGGCTATCAAAGATCAAAGTTAGCCGAGGAAGGTACATTAACTACTGCACAAAGTAATCACACTGTGCATTCGATTGGCAATGCAGACCAGAGGCGTTTTGACATAACATGAACAAGTCAAAGTCATCACATGCAGATCCGTCAGCGATTTCCTGAGGATTTTAAGGGAAGATAGTCTTCTGTTTCAGTTTGCACCCACACATTATATTCGACTGGTGTAAGTTTTTAGAAATGTGACCTATATCATTATGTTTCGTGCTCATGTTTGTTCATGTTTACAACAGTGCCATCAGCGTTAACGTTGTAGCAACGTTTTACAACATCATTCTACATTGTTTCACATTAACTAAATGAATGCTATAGCGTCTCCTGTTAATGTGGTCAAGGTTTTTTTTTAAGTGAGTTGTGTCAATTGTCTATGTTAAGAGCATTAGGTGTGGAGACTGCCCCGTTATAATTTCAATGGCATGAATACATTTTTTTTTTTGGATCGTGCGGTTCGATGCACTAGCGGAAATCTGTTTGGTATGCGTCATTCGAGCCCGGCCTCTCGTTTGCATGCTTGTAACGAAGACTAGGACCAGTTTGCAAGAGAACTTAAAAACAATCAAAGTAAACATATACATTATTACTGTTGTACTAGGCTTATACATATTATAAATATCAATTTGAAGGCTACTATCATGGCTGGATTAATGGCCGGTTTTGGTAACTTCACTCATGCTGTTGTACGAGGTATTCCTACCTCCTTAGCGAAAAAAGCGCTGAGGACAAACAGTCTGGAAGTGGACCTAGATAAAGTTCAGCGGGAGCACGAGTTATATGTCGGAGTTCTAAAGAATAAACTAGGACTACAAGTGCTCGAGTTGCCTGCTGATGAAGATCTCCCTGACTGTGTATTCGTGGAAGACGTTGCCGTGGTGTGTGGTGATACGGCGCTCGTTACTAGACCTGGGGCACCTAGCAGAAGGAAAGAGGTATAGTACCTCGTCATTTTAAAGCAAATTTCTATAGAAGACTACTAAACGTGGCCTCTCGAGAGTTAAATTGCCGCTGTCCAGTCAGATCTCACTGTTTCACTTTTTTACGTCTTCTCCAGAGATTTATTTAAAATGTGAATTGTAAACAGAAGGCGATCGTTTAAGTAGTGAACATATATACATAAATGCAACTATCTGACTGAAAAGTGGAAAATTATTTATATATAAACGTGTGTTTACTATTTTGCATACTTGTCTATCTCTATAAAGATGTCACTAGACATTCAATTTGTAAAACAAACGGTGTAGATGTGACAGTTCTGTGGGGTGCTGTTTCTTTAAACCCATTATTTTTGAGTAATCGTACGTTAAACCTTTTAGATTGATCCGAACTTCTTTCACTTGCCAGTGTAGTGACTGACCAACAAGTAGTCGTAGTTATTATATAATTATTATAAATACGAGCTTCACAGTGTGAGACGAAATCTCAACACAGGGCAGCAAAATAGGCCACCGTAATGGAGTGCAGCTACTCTTTAAGAGGTGGTTTATCGGGCTATAGTGTGTTGGAGAGGTGTTTAGATTATGTTGATGCAAATTTTCTGTGATTGCAGTTCTCTTAGTTCATGCACACATATATGGATGCTATTTTTCCTTTCAGGAAAGACGGCTTTCACAAGTGGGCCAGTACAATCAGACACGTGACTATTGTGCGTTTAGAAACAATATCTAGTAAACGTCATCAGAAAGCAACTTTTACCTACTCTCTTAAAGGAGCCTTCCTGAATTCAAGTCTGTTTATAACTGCTGGCCGGAGGACCTCTCAGTGGGCGGCTTCTCTCCAAAAAGTTACTATTGGTTTAAAGTTTTTAAGTTAAACCAATCAAAAACATCCCCTCAGTGTGAGTAATAAAAGTCCAAAAGTGTCGTAAAGCAATTTTCAATTCCAGTCCACGTTGTTTGTTGGTTTTCGTTTAAACGACATTTATATATATTCAGTTAGCTATAGCGTGATTTATTTTATGGGCTTTTTTACACAAATGTAGTCTTTAAAGTTATTTTTTGTCGTCTGCATTCATGTGCCAGTAGAAAAACATTTTTTTTAGATGTCCAAACATTCTGAAAGAAGAACAAGGAATTCTGCCACAGATGGTATGGTCTCCACAGAGCCCTGATCTCAACATCATCGAGGCTGTCTGTGATTACCTGGACAGACAGAAGCAAGGCAGATAGCCAAAGTCTGTAGAAGTACTGTGGCAAGTTCTCCAACATGCTCGGAACAATCTACCTGCCGATTGTCTAATAAAACTGCACAGCACTGTACCTAAGATAAGAGGTTTTTGATGCAGTTTTAAAGGCAAAGGGTGGTCACAACAAATCCCTCTCTTTTTTATTTGTTGTTTGTTTTTATTTAGTTTATTGTCCTTTATAGTATTTATTTTATATTTAGAAACTTTGCATTTCATTTTTTTCGAAAGTATCTACATATCTGTATATGTAGATACTTTCGAAATAAATTTAATTTAACATGTGCCTAAGACTTTTGCATAGTACTGTATAAGTATAAAAAGGAGTATAGGTGTAAATTATATAATGAAATGCATGCCTAACCAGATAAAAAATAAAAACGCCTAGTGAGAATTGTTATTTGGAGAGAAAGACATTTACAAATGTAATGACAATATACCTTTCTTAGCTTGAAAAAAGTATATTGACAATACCATGCAAAAATGTCCCAAATATGATTACAGTCAAGAAATATATTCCTCGCTATAAAAAGCAATATAAAGCTAAACAGAAAGCACATGAAAACCTTTGGCAAACGCATTAATATTTGCACGTGTAAGAAAATGGTTAAACAATGTTGACATATACAATCAATGCGCTATCAAATTAGAAAGTAAAAGGAAAAAATGGGTTGCACCTCTTTAATTGTGACTGTTTAAGAGTAGAAGGGTCATGGTTACAGGGCTTAAATGTTTACAGTGACAGTTTATATTTATAACGTTTTTAACACTGTTGGTCTAAGGTAAGGTTTTCTATGATGTGTTTTTTTTACAAATCTTAAACCTTGAGTCAAGCAAACCCCCATATTCATTTATTTTTCAATTATTTTAGGAGACAGCTTCACGGCTTGAACCCTGATGATCAATGAACGGAAAAGTAATACATGGCTTGTGTCAAAAGACACCAGAGTGATCATGTGCATCCTAAGTAGGAGACATCCATGCTTAAATAATAAGTGAGAAGGGAATGATGTTGATGGAGTTCTATTATTCTCTTCAGTATTCTACTAATGTTCATTGGGTTGAAAATTATAGATGTTACGGGCTGCAGTTTCCCATTTGTAAAAACAGAATGCTTGATTTAAAAATAATTTGATTTATTTTGTATAACAATAGTTTTTTGCCACCATTATAAGTTGACAGATGGGCTCAAGAAAGGATGAAATGTCAGTGTTATTAATCTTTTGTAGTGGAAAACGGCCTTGAATTTCTCGCATCATGGGTCAGCCCACGTCTCATCTGATTTGGATGGAAGGCAGAGGCCGAGCAGTCCTTTCTTCAGGTCTCCCAAGCAGGCCTGACCAGGACTCAGCGAACACTTACAATAACGAAAACAAATTAATGTCTTCTTCCTGTTGGCTGACCTGTTGCTCACCAGCAGCGCAGCAGCCAGTCAAACATGGTCATCATAACACTTAATATCATTGGAACTGTCAGGGGCTCTTGGTGTGAACTCCGGAACTATTTTATTAATCCTCCTAATTACCTATCTGAACCAGTACTGGAAAGGAATTAACTATGAGACCTATTTAATCATATGAGAGGAAGGCTCGGTTTGGGTGACTGCTTTCAACTTCAAAGTCTTTCTTCCTGCTTCCATTAAAAAAATAATACTTGATCAATTGAAACTACTGTTTCGGCTTTTGTTTAATTATCCCTTTCATTTCTGTTGATTACTGATGCACTAAAGTTTACTGATTAATGTTTTTCAGTTAGGATCTGGATCGTGACCATAAGGTGCTTTCAGAAGTTTGAAAAATACCGATATTAACATTGTATGTCGCTATCAGATTCTGGTCTTCACTGCACCGGTTTGTGGAAGCCTGTCATACATAAGTTACTGAGGATCACAGACAAAGAGTTGCGGATCAGTCTGAAAATGGCTATGTGGATAGATTTCAATAATTTTGGCTAGACCAATCTGCTGCTAGGCAGATAGTGAACAAATGGGAAATATTCAATGCCAATATTACTCTTTCCATTTTAATTTGGTTTTTAAATTTGGTTTTAATACTCTGTCTACCAAAGCAGCCTGTGACTTTGTCCTTTTTATAGAGGGGGTAACACAGGCAGCCATTTTCAAGGGAATAAAAGTCGCTCTCCTACAGGAAGAGAGAGAAAAATACTACCTAAACCAAACGGTACGATGGGGTGGGATGTGTTGTTATTGTGAGGTTTATGAAAGTGCTTGTTGGAGACCAGTTTTTGAGGTGTGTTTTTGTATTTTGTATCTGGTTCCCTTTACCATTGGGGTTTGAAGCTGCCTTGCTGTTAGTTTTATTGAGGTTTTATTGCTCACAAAATGTAGAACCTTGTTAGGCCTTGTCCCTTGGTCATCCTTGCTAAGGAGGTAGGGAGGGGTTAAGGGCCTGGGTTGGAGCTGGTTCTGCTGGTTTGCACCCATACTGCTGTTGGCTCACCAGACCTTTTTTACAATAACTAAAGTGAACAATGTGATAGTTACACCCAGGGGAACACAAAACACTTATTCTATGTCTACGTTGATATGTTTTTGGATCGTCTAGCCTTCATGTCTACTGTAATCCCTCTATGAATTATTAGGTCACCAATGTCTTCTGTTGGATCTCTGTACCTTTTACAGGAACAGCCTCAGGTATCCATTGTGAGAAGTGTATAAATAAGTGCCCAATTGGAGGCCAGTGGCTACAGTTTGTTTTTATCAAAGTCCAAAAACGTATCTCGACCCGGGAATAGGTGAGAGAACCAGGGAACCCAGCTTCGTCAAATCTGCTTTTTAAATCAGCAGAGCCATGTGCCATGTGCTCAGCAGCTCACTGATTTCAAACATGCGCAACTCCAGGAATGATAATGACAGAAACATGCTTGGAAAATATATTTATCCTACAAAGAAGCTTTGGCTTTGAAATTTATTACCAGTATTAAATTTTTTTTTTTTTTTAACCACATTTATATATTTGACTATTATTGGTTCACATAAATATAACACCTTCTCGACTGGCGAGGAATCACTATCCCTAGATAAACAAGGCTTTAACCAAAGGCGATGTACGTGTTGTAGCTCTGACTGCAAATCCCATATTGAGTTCCACATTCCTGTCAAAAGTATAAGACACATTTTGTGGATTAATACAGTCTTGTTGTAAATAGAGCCTAGCACAGCATGCGGAATTAATAACAGGCTGGGACTAGTATAGTGTACTCAAGAACAGTGGGATGCCAAACATTCCATTGCAGACCCATTGTGGAGAGTCCCTTGGCTCTGGATAGAGAACAAATATCCAGACACAGACTGAGTTTCAAACCACATTTACCTGCTCAATCACTTTATACCCTCACAGGAAGTCAAATACATATATTATCTTATCTATATACTGACGGTATGCTGTTTTATCGATCATGGCAGAAACAAAAGTGTCAAAAAATGCAAAGTAATTTGTGTAAGCAAAATAGCTTTTACTTTTCTTTGTTATGGTTTTGTCCCAGACCCATTTAGTTTAAGTGGGCTATGACTGTAAGCATTTGTTTATTCCATTAAAACAGGACAGGGGGAAACTTACATTTGACTTACATAGATTGTTACACTATCTTTTTAATGACCAGAGCACAAAATATTGTGAGCATTCTTAACTTGGACTTGCCTTTAAGTCATATATCCTGTAGATGGGAATGTGACCAGGGGAAGAAAGTTCATTAAAACCTTTGTACATCATACTGCTTCCAGTATGGTGTACCTGCTAACTAAAAACATTATTTGACTTATTTGGGCCTATATATAGGCGCCTTTTCAATGTAACTACACCGTTCCATGAACAGGAGATCTAATAGTATCTCCCAATACTCTGGGGGATTGGATAAACAGCAATGAAGGGGCTTGGCTGAATGCAGCCGTAAGGGGAGCCAGCATGGGGGGTCATTGCAGGGGACCCAGCACTGGAACAGAATGTGACATTGAAAAGGTCCTTTGCTGCCAACTCCTTTTTGTTCATTTCTCTTTTTAATTTTCTTCCTCAGTTATAACTGTGGGAGCTTTCAGACTTTGGAAGCCATCTGCGATTCAACTGTCCGTATCTCCTAAAAAGAGTTAGCATTCAGGTGATAATGGACTGGCTTGTGATCTCTCCAGACTTTTTTCGAACAAGACAATAAATGTCAGATTTAGTCGTGGCTGCAGATATTTCTGTCTCACCTCCTAACTTCCTGGGAGTTCAAACAAATACAGCAAATACAAATGGGATGTTTTTGATTTTATTTTTATAAATAGCAAGAATGAAATCTGGCAGCAGCGCTCCTTTATACCTTGATCAGTTGTAATTAAATTTTGTGTACGTTAAAAGGTTAAATTACGTTAAATTAAGCGATGCCCTGTAAGACCCAGCCAGGGGTGTTGCTAGATATAAAGCTCTACTGGGGCACAGGCCCCCCATTACTCATATCACTTTTCCTTGAAAGCCTGCTGCGTGCAAGAAGCGTGCACCACAAAGCAGTATAAAAACTTCCCTTGCTTAACCCACTATTCCTACACTGCAACTGTAGTGTTGCAGTGTTGCAAGTACTGGGATAACATGTAGAGATAAATCTTTAAGAAAATATTTATTTAATATTTATCAGAGATTTTACTGGGGCACAGCAGATTTATACTGGGGCACATGCCCCAGTAAAGAGGGTCTAGCGACGCCCATGGACCCAGCCCATTACAGGCTGGATTCCAGTGGGTATTGTCGACGTTCCCAAATGGAATGTGCAACTATTGCTAGGATGGTCTCTGTGAAGCCCAAGAGTTCTCACAATACGTGTAAACATCACTATATAATTAAGATTGTGACTCTTTTCTGTCTAGGCTATATTCATATAAAAATAAACACAGGAGGTGACTATGAACATTATTGCGCATTTTTCCTGGAGCTATGAGCTATTTTGTACATTCTTAATGTTATAGTCCACATTGCTCTGGAATGACCGTTTTCTGCCAGTCACCTGGGCCAGATAATAGCCTATATTGTGAGTTGCTGTCATGTTCTTTGTGTTTTTTTCATTGATGGTCAGATAAACATTTCCCTGATAGTCCCAGGGGTAGTTAATTGAGCCATCTAACACACAGTAGTCATCAAATAGGAATGATAGATTCTGTAAGGGAAAATTCAGTATGTCAGTAGAATTTGATTTTTGGACAAATGTTCCCATACACATTGACAGTATGCAATTAAAATCCATTCCTGTTAGGTACAGGCTATGTGGCGATTCAGTGCTGTAATCTGTAATAATTGTTACTTATATAATATTAATACTCCGGATGGATACTGCTGTTAAATTTTTTAAATAATCTCTTTCCATTGGTCTAATCTTCTGAATGATGGAGCACCTTTTTATATTCTTTTCATAAATGAGTATGCTTTATCTCTAGTTTGCTGATGACATGCAATCTTGATGTGCAACCATGCAGTAAACGTAGGTCTGGCCTCTTTTTGTGCTCATTTACACCATACTCTTTTAGATTTTGGGGGGGAAGTGTAACATTAGCATTCCCTGGCTCCCATACAACTGCAGGAATGTGTATTTTTCTCCCAAACAAAGAGTACATTAAGAGATGAATTCCAAAGGCTGTAATTAAATGATCTAGACAGGTTTGATATGCACAAACGTATCTGAGCTAGGGGAGAAACTTCAGTTACATGAAATGACAACAGAGCTGCCACGCTGCTATGCAGATTTTCACAGACACACTATACGACTTTGTGGTGGCTTTATAATGCTTTTGTGTGGCTCAATTTTGGGGCTTTCTTTCTGATTTTCGGCCCTTAGCAATTTGATGCAATATCCTTCAGTGTGGTCGAATAAAAGCCACAGTTGGCCTGTGCTCTCTGCACTCTTTACCATCCGAGAGGAATGTGACAGGCTATCTTTAACTGCCCTCATGAATTTAAATGCTTTTCAGATTCAAAACAGGACACACAGCATGTGGTCTACTGCAGACCAGGAGCGGGTATTATGGGATATTATGTGTCCCAGTGATAATGCACGATTTGCCTTTGCAGGTGCATTCTTGGCTAGGATTGTATTTCGACACAAAATTTCCTGTGTCTAACAAATTACAATTGATAATTCTGTTACATTCATTAGAAAAGAATAGTTTCTGAGTGTGCTAGTGAAATTCCATTTCATTTAAACTAGTCATTGTTCATCTGTATAAATCTGTAACGGTGATTTTTTTTCCTCTTGAAATGCCAGAAGATTTTTTGGTCTGTTTTTTTCTTCTTCTGCCTGTTCCACATATTATTATTTTTTTTGAAAGGTTACCTTTTCGGACATGTAAAATATATATTATATATATATATTTTTTTAATTTCAGAGAAAAGGCTTGTCTATTCTTTGTAAATTTAACAGTATGAAGTATGACATGTTTTGCCTTTTTAAAGAAGAAGAACAGAATCCACATGGGAATCCATATTTTACACAAGAACATCCACAACCACTTAACCACATCATAATTCACAAATGCCAGTCAATACGTTTCAGTAATTGTCAGTAATGTAATGGAATTCTGCAATCACCCTTCCAGACATAAACTAATTTATTGTAACTTTGTCATTTTGTTTTATTGCAATAAACATTGTGATTTCCATTTCCCGTAATAAAATATCTGTAAAGTGATAAAATTAGCAGATGTTGAGTACTATAATTGCTTTAAGTTACCAATGAATGTTTTTTAAAATGACAGTGACATTCTTGGTTAAGGGTAGAGACTGACAGGCCAATGATTTAGTTGATGTACAACACTGAATTTTAGCACAGGGAGTAGATACACTGTTGACTGGGAGCACCAGGGACCATTGTGTAAGAAGACTTCCAAGAGGCACACGGACTCTGCGCCAAGCCAACCCTTTCCATAGTTATTGCAACACTGTGACAATCCAGCCCCAAGCCGGCCCCTGGTTGAGCCTCTGCCTGGGTGACATTGAAGGGAAATTGAGGGGCCCATGTTGGCACTGCGGGATGTGTTGCACTGCTAGGGACAATTATCTGCTTAGATTACTCGTTGATTCATTAATTCAGGGAACGATGAAAAGCCTTTGTCATCCAGCAAAAGTAATCAGCGTCTGCATTCATTTATTGTAATTAGAGCAGTATCTGTGAAAGGAAGGTGACACATGCTCGTTGTGTTCTGGTGGCTGTCTGATGGAAAGCTATGTCTATTACGCTTTCAGCTCTGACTGTCTGTAAAACCATAAAAGGCATACTACGTTGCATTTATTCTGCCTTTGCATTCTTTTAGATCAGCAAATAACGAAATAGTATATAGTATTGGAGATGCAATGAGATTACTGATGGCCGTGGTAGTCCTACACAGAGGAGATCAGAGGAGCAGAAAGGTGATCTTAATATAAGATATCAGAGTGTCAGAAGAGACCGCAGCTAAATGTTATTACAGGGGTCGTACAGATATAATGAATTGACCACGTCTTTCCGTGTCACTTTACTTTAAACAATTCAGGTTTCCCGGACGTGCTTGATTTGCAAGGTTGTGATAGGATAATCCATCATGATCCTCACGATGAATGGTTGCCTTGTTGTTCAGGATTGTTCATCTTCAACTTTTGTGAAAGGGTCTGGCTTGCTCAGCCACTGGCAGGAGTCAGGAGTTGGGAAGTTAATTCTCACCCGTGACTCACCAAATAACTCTTGTTAAAAATGACTGCAACTTTTAATAAGCATAATGCACAGTGGGATATACACATTTCCAGAGATGTTTTTTCTGCAGAAGCTTAATTAGAGAATGCCATTTTTGCTTTGAAATAATGTGCTCTGTTTATGTGTATTTGTGTAAAGTGAGGTAATGATATATCCGTTTTTTAGATCCTGTGTTTCGCATCTGGGTCAGATTAGTTATACAAATTATTTGATTGAATTGGCCTGAAAGTAGTTGCTGGCTCATCGGTTTTATATTTTCAAGAGTCTCCTGGACCCTGATTACATGAACAAGTTACTTCCTATAATCCCATAAAAAGATCTCCAGGGTGATGCAACCATTTGAACCATTATAGGATCTAGATTATCTTTTTAGACCCTATAGCTATGATAGCAAGCACCCATTTGTAGTAGGCAGTACTGACTGTAGGACTAATCATTTTTGAGCTTTTAATCAAATGCTTGTACTTCTTGTGCTGGGTGGTTATATGAGAGAGCTGATGTTCAAAATATTTTCCAGTCAGTTGAAGTAGGGCCAGTCAAAAAGTTCTCCACATTGAATGGGCCTATTGTTTGATTGATTGAAATCAAGTTATTATCAATGTTGAAGTGTCTTTTTGTCTATTGTAGTCTCACACCTCAGGTCTCTGCCATAAACCTCTAATCCACCCACCTGCAAGCCATTGATCATTTAACGAATTGCAGACTATGCAGCCTACACAGGTAGTCATGTGCTGAGATGGCACCTAAAACCTGAAGGTGCTTGTAATGCTGCTGTGGGCGTTGTATAGTGAGGAGGCGAAAGAAACCCCAAGATTCCTCCCGAACTTGGATGCCAATCTGTCAAATATGTCCCACCACTCAGGGGTTGATACTCAGTCAGCAGTGACCTAATGCAAAATTTGGACCTGTGATCTCCAGATCTCCACATTAGAGTTTAGTGAAGAGGTAAATAAGTTTTTTTGATTGTCATTTGTGGTGCTTTTAAAGGTTTTTGTGCATTATACAAATTTGTATATTTAGGAGGTAAGCACTACCGTGTGTAGTCACCCTATTGTTTTAGGTTTTTTTCTTCCTTACGCCACTTTGCAAAAAACCAAGATACTTTTTCACCAAACCTGGCAGGTTTATAGAGGGTCGTGATAAGCACCTGCCTTGTCAATGTGGCACCAATTCTCTGATCAAATCATCGAAAATTAGAACTTTAAAAGCATGGAACTCTACACCTGTTTGACTTAGTTGCTTAGGTCCTCTCCTACTCTCCTATTTAGGATCTATAAAGTCCACCACGATTTCCATGCCTTAATTTTTTTTTAAACAGTTAAGTCATCTCTACCATTTAAATATCATCTTTGATGCAGGCTAGCATTTTGGCTTCCTGAGTGACTCAGGTTGCTATAGGTGCCCGCCCAAGTGAAAAACCCCTGCGTCCTGGATTTTGCAGGTACTAATATTAGGGGAAAAAACATATGTAGTTGGCAAAATCCTAATTTAAAACAGAAATGAATAACGGTAATCTGGATTTGTGGCAGTTCTCCTCACACTGGGATCTCAGTCGCCTAGGCAAAGTGTGTAGCTTTTGTGTTCTTATATTTCAGACTGAAGCAATGATGACTGTCCTAAAAGAGCTGAATTTGAACATCGTGACTATGGATGACGACTCTGCCACATTGGATGGAGGCGACGTGCTGTTCACGGGTACAGCAAATGAATTGAATGCCCACGGAAAAAAGAGTTTTGAGTACAGGGAATGATAGGAATGATTCTAATGTGCCGTTTTCTGCTCGAATAAATGATGAAGTCAAAATTAAATGTGCTCATGATTGTTAACTTTGTTAGTGTGAGGGGACAGGTTTTAAAAGCAACACATATAAATGCCCCTGTGCATTTTGTTACAGTCGTGCTGTGAGTAAAATGTGGGTCATTTAATGCAGAGAGGTTGGAAGACTAAAAAGTACACTTAATTGAGTTTCTAGACATAGTTTTTTCCTTACTGAAATGAGTTTCACGTGGCAGGGCTAAACACAACTGCTAAACGTTTTGTCTTGGCTCCAGCCCATAGACTTCCCTTTTATAGTAGTTTGGTCGCCTGCTGTGTCTCATTTAAAGTAGTTGTGCCATAAACATCCATGCAACTCCTTCTATGGCGTTAAGGGAAGGTGTCCTGGTCTTTGCTCTTGTTGCCGACCAGGTAGAGAATTTTTTGTGGGTTTATCCAAGAGGACCAACCAACGAGGGGCGGAAATTCTTGCAGATGCCTTTAAGGTCAGTATGTTCCGTTTCATTGTTCGAAACATGTTTTCAACTCGCCAAAGCTACATTTGTACATTGCTCACATTTAGTTTTCATTTCGGAATAGGGCCATAGGGATTGGACAGATTTAAATTTTCTTCCCAGTCTCATTCTTTCCTATTGAAAGCACTGTTCCTTACACTACTCAACCCCCTCCCCCTCCCTGTTACTGGTGTAATCCTTAACCTCAAGTTTTTGGACATTTTTTAATTTAAAGTCATCAAATCTCTTAGTGCATTGACATCCAGGTCCTCTCCGCTGTGCTGGAAATCACATCTGATGATATGCAATGAGACATATAAAATATATTGTATAATTATAGCTGTTCTTCCCCATGAGAAACAATTTGGTTTGTTCATCCTTTTCACCTCAAACACTTTTAAGGAATAACTGAAGATAACCATTCCTAAACATCTTGCTCTCCAGGACTACACAGTTTCCACAGTCCCGGTATTGGATGGTCTGCACTTAAAGAGTTTCTGTAGCATGGCAGGACCAGATCTCATTGCAATTGGCTCCAGTGAACCAGCCCAGAAGGCCCTAAAGGTAAATAATTCTCGGGAGAATTCAAACTGTTAGTGTTGAATTTGGTGGCAAACGACTTGTGTGTGTGCGTCACAAGCCAACCATAAGAATGTCAGAACTGTATTTCAGATGCCGTTGTCCTTTTCAGATTAAGCCTCTGGATATATAACACTGAGAAATTTAAACTGAGAAAAAGTCATTGCCACGGGCTCACCTAGCGAATAATTAATATCAGAAATGTTTGTTCCCCACACGAAATCTGTCATGTGTAATGACAATGAACTAAATATGAGACACAGCCATGTTTTTGCTAATGACATTTAAAAACCTCGGCACATGCCCAGTAACATTTAAGCTATTGAATACGAAATATCAGTTAAACATTGCCCCCTACTGATAGAGAAGTTGTTAGTCACTCAAATATTAAGGATGGACAAAAAGAGGACATCCAAGGTAAAACAACAACCACAAGGGATCAGCTAAACAAAGACTGTGTAAGTCTTGACTTATTTTTTTTATGCAGTGGAAGATACCCTATCAGTTATAAAAAATACAACAATATAAAGATACTGCAAAACAACTCTTCATATTTGAAAATATAGTATTTCAAATACATTCATGAAAAGTATTTGAAAATACTTCAAATACATGTTTGGTGCCCGCAGTGGCTTGGAAGAAAAAATAGACATCTGACTCTGCATGGTTTATGACCCAAAAACATCAGATATGCTCTCATTTTATGAAATGTTTGAAACCCACCAAACAACATAATCAAAAGTAAATATATAACTCTATATAACAGCTGTGAAGCTGTATGAGTTTCAGTGAGTTACCGCATGGCTAATTTCTACTCCCCTCTTGGGTATCTAAAGAGGTATCAAGTGGCATACATGCTGTAGTTGTATACCTGTTTATTGTCAGACTAATTGTCAGAATAACCTCCAGAATGTAATTTCTGTTTATTTTCAGATTATGCAGCAAATCAGTGACCATCGTTATGATAAGCTGACGGTGCCTGATGACGCAGCCGCCAACTGTATATACATGAATCTTCCCGGCAAAGGGCACGTTTTGCTGCACTGCACAGAGGAGGATTACCCTGAGAGTGTGAAAGTGAGACTCATCTCATGAATGCATAAGAACCTTCATATTGTAAATGCATGAATTCTAACTGTCAGGGTAATTTGCTACATTTTCTTAAAAATGTAGTGTCTAGTGCACAAGTAAAGGACCGTTCTTGAAAATTATGGAGGACCAAAAGAAAAACATTTGTGTTTCAATCCGCCTTTTGTTATAAGAAACAGTACACCGGTGAAACAGGACCCGCTAACTTCTCAGGAATATTGAGAAGGTAAAATTAAGTAAATATTAGTAGATACCAGTAAAATAAGATCAGGAGAGTGACCAGACTTGTTTATTCTATTTTGGCTTCTGCAGTAGACTGCAGATAGGGGAGTTTCATTGTTGCCAAATAACAACAGACAGCAGTGATATTATCCAGTTGGTCAAAAAGGCAGCTTTGGCTGTTACAAATAAGTTCTGCAAGCTAAGGAATCTGCCTGTAATCTCAGACTGAGACATGTTGTCATAAAAAAAATTATTTTTATTAAATACTATTGTGAAATGGAAAAAGCAAGGTAGTTATTTATTACTGTTATATTATCCTAGATTGCAACTAAACAGCTTTACACAATTCTAATGGTTATTATTCCATTTAATAAAGATCCCCTTTGGACAGTTAATTTCTGTGCCAAACCGTAATATTTAGAAGATTTTTACACACATGGTATGTATTTAAAACAACAACATATTGTATTATTTAAGATGTTGTGAGCACTGATGGGGTTTTTTTCTTTCCCCCAGGTCTTTGATAAGCTGAAAGATCACATGCTGATTCCGGTCTCCAACACTGAGAAGGTAAAAGTGGATGGTGCTCTTACCTGCTGCTCAGTTCTCCTTAACAAGAGTACACAGATTTGAACTCCATGGAGGATTAGCGGACAGCAACAAATTGAGACCCTGCCGCCAAACACTCTCAGCCTTATGAAAACCACTTTGATACTGGATGATGGTTGCGGTCTTAAAATAATCACATTTGGGGAAACTAATGGATAGTTAGATTTGGTACTAGTGTTGATCTAATTTTGATAGCTTTTGATACTGGAGATAAGCCTGTAAAACTACTTTCTAATATTAATGAACAGTATATTTATAAATAATTATTTTCTAGATTTTAAGAACAAATTTATTATTCATCTTTTCAATTGGAATGATAAAATGTCTGTTGTAAAACTAAAATTTGTCAAAACCAATGGATGAGCTAAGATGTGATCGTTCATTAAAATTACTTCAATAACAATTCTTAATAGATGCCCTACTGTGATTTGGTGCTAACATTCATATCCATCTGATTACCGTTTTTTTTGACCAGTGGTGAATTTTTTGCCTTTATTTGAATTGTATTGTCAGTATCTTACGTTGCTGGTCTACCGGTTGGGAGCAAAGCTTACATTTTCATTATTTAAAATTGGCCAATCAATCTTTACTCTTATACTGTGCTATTTTTATTTTTTAAATTACAACCTATTAATCTGACGGATAAAGTAAAATCATTTTTTGTGCAAAAGAACGCATCCATATTATTGTATTTTGTGTTTAAAATCTCTGCTAATATTTGTAATATAAGTAATGTTTGTGAATTCCTACACTGTGATGTAATCTGTTTAAATTTCACTCAGCCTATTCAGTTTTGGGGTTTTGTTTTACATGCCAAGAGAAACAAACAAAACACTTGTTAAAATGCTCATTGCCCATGGTATAATTACTATAATTACCAATTTGTTGATAATTGTACAGTTTAAAAAAACTAAAATGTAACAAAAATGTAAAATCTACTATTTAATGTACTCTTGTCAAGCCAAATTGACTATTTAACTGTGAGAGAGCTTCTCTTATACATAATTGGTAATTGTAATTTTTTTCTGCGCTGTGTAAATGTCTGAGTTTTGGCATCGTTTTGACTGGGGTGTGACCTATACGCTTCTATTGGTAACAATACAATGACACATCATCAAAGCCCTGTTGCCTGCTAAACATTCCGCAAGAAGTTGCCATGTAGATTTCCTATCAAATTCCTAATACATTGGTTTCCTTCAAATTGCATAAAATGACCACGAAGCTCTTCTCAATTCAACTTATCAATTATACATAGTAAAACCATAGTAAAATCTTATAAATAGCATACGCTTGCTGATAAATACAAATCACAGTCAATAATGGGGATGAAACTAGTTTATATAACTATTTTTGTAGGGTGGGATATCTTGGTCAACCGTTTACTTGTACCTGAGAACAAGGTGAGATAAGTAATTCATTTAATTAAAGATTTAATGGAACAAAAATTAGCAGCCCCTGAGGCCCACTTGGACTGTAATTCGCCATTCCTGGTAAACAAATAAATTAACCTATTTAATCAGCAGTCTACCTTCATCTACTTTTATCTATGCCTGGGGTTAGTTTTACAGAGCTTCCTAGCAAAATAGTAAACATCCTATCTAGTTGGAATTTCGTTACTACGTTGACCGTTCTAAGTGACCTAGAAGGCGAACATATTAGCTCACAGCAACACAAATTCAAGATCAAAACCAGATTGACGCGGATTTCAGGTAGTAATTTAATGCATATGAATAAATTGTCAATGCGCTTTTTTGGCACCATTTATTTCCAAGCTACACAAATCATAACGTGTTCTACACGCGATGTCATCATTGGTAACTTGTAGGTGTATTAGAAGTTCATCCAACTCATTCAACTCGGGAATTTACTCATCTGCAAACACGTCTATTAATATAAATACTGACGTTGCAATAAAAGCTTACTTTAACTGGTATTGGTTATAAATCAATGCATAATACATTGACGATTAAACCCCGGAAGACTTGGAAAAACAACAATGGATGTCCCCCACCTGACAGAAGATGAAATGGAAGACATAAAAAAGGAAGTAAGTATTATAGCCGTTTTGACTAATGCAAATGTTGGAAATATGTACGTTTTATTTGCACGGCAGCGGTAAGTAGTTATTGTGGTATTACGGGTTAACGTTGTTAATCTCATCCATACTCAACGAGTATGGAGAGGGTTAATGGTACTTCTTATGGGTTTTATCGCCCTGGGTCTCAAGTTAGCGGTAGTAGATTTGGGACGAGTCTTTAGGTAGTTGGCCTGTTTACGCGTTCACTTTTTTGTTATACATCCGATAAAATTGTTTATAACGAAGACATCTCACAAAATTTTACTCCTTCGATGTTGTTCAGACACTTGCCTGGTTACTTGTTTCTAATTTTTATTCACAGTATCATTTTATAAGTGATTACAATTGCGATTGACGTCGATTTTGAGTTTGATGTCTATATTTTTTAACTTTTAACCAGATGTAGTAAACTTATGGTATGTACTTATATGTTTATCTAATGCTTAATCTATTTTCAATTTCATTGCCATTTTCAATTACAATTAAGTTTAGGAAGAGGTTTGTTGTAAACGTTCACCCAGAGAGGAGGTCGTATGTAATGATTACTCTATATATGGTACTCTCCACTCTCTCAATCACACACCAGTTTGTTTTTGCCTTCTTTCAGGCTCTTGAGAGACTACGACCATACCTCTGTGATAAAATCATAGTGGACCGCCATTTTGATTACCTGCGCTCCCAAAAGCTTCTCACTAAGGAGGATACAGAGGAGATTAGCTGGACAAATACTCAAAGAAAGAAGACTGGAAAATTACTGAACTACCTTGTGGAGAATCCCAAAGGCCTGGACTTATTGAATCCATTCAGCTTAGCAGATCCTCAAATTTCATCATAGTGAAAATCACTGATGAGGTGGAGAAATTAAAAAATGAAAGAATCAATTGCATTAAAGGTATTGTAATTTTTATATATATATATATAATTACCTGCATTCCCTCTTATGGAGCAAAACATTTTGGATGGTTGGTGGTTGGAAGTCCTTCTCCCATTGGAGCTCTCATATGAAGCCTGTGGTATGGTGTGTGACTCTGTGTCTGTTTTTGTTTTTCCCTGCAGGGGTTCTTACAGCAGATCCCTACCAACAAAATGCGCAGAAGCAACTGACTGCCTTCCATGGACTTCGGCCAAGAAACCTATCAGTGAAAAGGGAAATGATTCTGTCCTTTGGTCCCAACAAAATGAAGAGTGGTGCCTGTCAACAGCCCCTGGACAGCGTTTGCTCTGTGGAAACAAAGCTCACATCAGTGACACTGCGTTTGTGTCCTCCACATCTGATCTTCCCAAGCCTGGCGATCCTGGGGCTCCGCCACTGCCCCAGGAGCTCAGTACGGATCTGGAGAAGATTAAAAAAGACACCGAAAGCAGCGACATTCACATTCGTTCACGTTGTCTTTCAGCTCCTCATCACAACATCCCCTCGCCAGGCTCTCTGAGTCATCAGCAGACATTGACTCTTTAGATCTGCTGCTGCTTACCTTCTACACATTCTCTCTCATGGGGCTTGTGGGAAGAACTGATGTCAAAAGCATCACACCACTAAAGGGAGATTATATCAGGTTTGACTCTACGACAAAAATGGTGTTATGTTTTATGTATGCAGAGCGATTTATGAATAATTTTTTTCTTTCATAAAATGAAAAAAGGATTTACCCCAGTGTTGCTATTTCGGCGTATATCATTTTTTTAAATGTAAATTAAAAATGCGTACATTTAATCTCTGACTGCTATTTATATGATCAGTATGAAGTAGTTTTGTTTTTGGATAATACTTTTTTGATTAGGTGAACATTGTGAAGGAACAATATTTCTCCATAGGATACACCTGGTTGCCTAAAAGAGCTAAATATTCCTTGGCTGTAATTTTACGCTGCAGGTTATTAGTAGGTACATTCCCCATTCCGTGTTTTAAAACTTTTCATCCCAATTTGGCTCCATACTAGGGAGTCGCTATGTATGCATTTCAGAAGTATAATAGGCAGGTAGAAATATATAAACATGTTTGAGCAGGGCATGGTAATTGGTGACAGATGGTATTAGTACCTTGAAAATGGCAACACTTCAGGGGTTTTCATGACGGTGTCAAGGGTGTATCATAAATGGTCCGCCACTCAGAAAACATCCATCTAACTGTGATCCTGTGGTTGGAATCGGCTTGTTGGTGTCAGTGACTGTCCAGAGGCTGACGCATCTTGTGCAGGGTGACTACTCCTCACAAAATGGAGTACAGCTGTGGTGATGAAGGAGGCATATTGGGACACAGAACTCCTAATACCTTGTCACAGATGGGGATTGGCTGCCGACAAACTACCTAAATGCCACTTCTGTCAGCGAAGAACAATAAACTGTGATTACAGTAGGCTAAAGAATAGAGACACTGGACAATGGAGAAGTTAAACGTTGCCTGGTCACATGAATCTCGGTCAAAAAACTACTAAGTCTACTATGGATCCATCCAGTTGGGTGTCAACAATACAGGCTAGTGGTGGCTACATTGGGTTTCACACTGAAGCCATGTTTGAATGCCACAGGATATCTATACATTGTTGCCGATCAAGCGCATCCCTATAGGGCAGCAGGGTATTCATCCTTGATGAGGTTCTTCCAGCAGGATAATGCTCCATGCCACAATGCCCTTG
>JAOVYW010073702.1:0-19561 GCA_025775045.1 Hiodon tergisus
GGGGGGGTTAGTGTCACATGGGTAGACCCTGGCCAATATATTTGCAGTAGTTCAAAATTAATGAATACTGATAAAAAATACAGCTGTTAGGGTTTAAGAAGATGTTTTATTACATTACGTGTCTTATTTGTCTTACATTTGTGATGATTGTCCCTGCTGAAAGGCATCAATATTTGTGACGGAAATCTAAAATATAACTAACCATTCCATTCCGTTATTGATTTTCAATATTCTTAATGGTTAAAGTAACACAAAAATAATTGTAACAAGCTGTTATCCCTAAATACTGGGCAAGGATCCTCTACTGCACCAACGGCTTACAACATTGTTTCACCTTTAAATAAAATGCACAAAAACCAATGAAATAATCTTATTTACTTAAGCTGGATAACTACGCTAGGCTTTAGCCCAGGTTTCCTAAATACAGTCTTGAAGGGTATCTTGCAGAATTTCCAGGTCATCCTAAATAATTGTTTGTATTAACCTTGGCGGAGAAAAAAACCAGAAAAAAAACCTAAAGTAGCTAAATTAGTTTGACAAACCCCATAATGAGTTCATTCTAGTAATTAAGCACTCAGGTGGAAACAAAGAGCACACACAAGAATGCCTGGGGTGTTCTCTACTGTTTGTAGATAATGAACATGGTAAATGAAACTAATTAGAATGAACATGCATTGCAATAAAATTTATCTATGTGCCTGGGCATATCTATTTTGGTTCAAACTGCAGAAGAAGCGTTATTAGCCTGGCATCCTCGAAGGCCATATATTTTGTTATTCCTAAAGAACTGAAGAAACCGTAAAATGTAGAAGTTGGTTGCCATACACACACATAACCCAACGCAAACTGGGGTCTTTGAACCAGGGAGTCTGAACCGTAGGACCCAGTCTGCATTTTTTGGCCAGAAAGAAAGGCGTTAACTGGCCTAGGCTGAAGAGGGCAGTCAGTAAGTTGCGTTAGTGGTTGTGCTGGGATCCGTCACTTGGACAGGAACAGGTGAGCATACACGTCCCTGGAAAGTAATTAAAGGGACGGGTTAGGGGAGGAATGAGAGCCCCCCTTTCACCGTTGAGCTATGTGTCGGCTATTAAGCTATCATTACGTCCCAGATAATTCCTCTGGACGCCCTCTTAGGGCTGGGGCAACATTTTCAGTTTTTCTGTAACGTCGGCCAAAAATCACCCATGGGCTATTTGCTGGTGCGTTCCCTTCCTCAGTACACAACTTTTGTTCATTTTTGCCAAGTGTGAATCGAGAGGAATCACTTCGGGAGCTATAGTAATTTTAAGAACCCGAAGACTACAGTAGGTGAGTGATCTGATAATCAGACAGACAACGGTGTCTTCAGCTTGAGTGTCAAATGTGTCACTGGGGAAAATGTACACAAATGTCTAAAAAGAAATAATAATTAGAAGAAAAAAAAACGGATTCAAAGTTCACCTTAACGATTCTCATTATTTATTAATTATCTGCCGTTCAGTGCTTTAAATCATTGCTGGAAGTGAAGAAAGAAGATAGATCAAGAAACTGCTGTAAAATGACAAAGATGCTATCTTATTAATAAGCGATACAATACAAAATACATAAAGAAATTAGGACATAAAGTTTTCTCTTCAGGAAATCGCGCCTGCAGCCTTTATGTAGATATCTTGATTAAGGGAGGGTAAAAAATGTGAATGGAGACAATGCAAAATAAGAATAATATGTGTAAAGAAGTAAAAAAAAAATGTTTTGATATAAAACAAAAGATTTTTGCACAATTTTTTGACAACACGCACATTTTCTATATATTTATAAATATATTTCTAATTATTTGCAGAAATTGTGAATGAAGATTTAAAAAGAAAGTTTCGGTGAATGTTTTTCAAAATTAAAATATCAATAAAAACTTTGGTGTATACAATATCTTGTAACCACAAAACACTGATTTTAGCAACATAAAGGTATATAAACTTTAATCAACACAAATATTGCAAATATTAAGTGCCAGTGATGAAAGAAATGGTGTTTTTAAAATGATTTCTTCAGTAACAGCTTTATGTAAAACTAGCCAGTCATAAAAAATAAAAAAATATCACTAAAACTAACAGCATAGCATTTATGAACACAATTGTCACCCCTCCGGAATGAGAATTATTACCATGGTTACCGTCGTAGGCATTACGTCATTTTGCTTCCACATGCACTTATCCGATTCATATGCTCAGTATGCTTTAATTACCATGCAATTTGTGTACATGGATCTAAAGTCAGTGAAAACAAGGTATTAGTTTCCCAAAACTCCTCCCAGCCTCATAGAGTGTAACTCTAATCCATGATTCAGCAAACTAGAGGTTCTAGTTTGATTTTAGATCTGTAAAACATTTTCCTATGCAATTCAGAGCCTCCACATTAACACATTTAACAACTGCTTTGATTTAGCATAAAATGTCTCGGTAAAAAATTGGTATGAAAGTCCCAACTCTTTTTGAATGTTATCTTCCTATATTTTAAATGGTTAATGCACAACGTTAATCTGTCTTGATGTCTGATCAAAACCCCTTGGAAGTTTAGATCCTCTATGAAAAATAGAAATTATTGCTATTGTGTACGAAAAGATGATATAAAAGAAGTGGCACTGTAAAAAATTTCTCATTTTCCAAAATGTAGTCTTTCACATATTAGAAGATACATACATCTGAAATGTAGCCCCGTGTTGCATTGTGGGACTCCGGTAATGGCTGCATAAAGTCATTAGTCCTTCAGGTGACTGATGTCTGTGCGAACCGAGGATAGATTTCAGGTTGGCCGTGCAGATAGGTCTGGTTATTAATGAGTATAATTGCCCTCTGGCTTAATCTGATATAATACATCTTAACTCTCTTACCTCTCTAACTTCATTCCCTGTTAATTAATATAAGTGTATCAAGGACAGAGTTTTCTTCATTTGCAGTTGAACATTTTAATATAAAACTAATCAAAAATGGAAAGTTGAAAATTCAAGCATTTTCGAAGAAGTAGTTTTACAGAGTTTCATTGTTTTCAACGGTAAAAAAACAAAACAAAACCTGGATACCAAACGTTTATATCAGCAAACGCTGTATCTCATCGTGTTTCCAGACCGAGTAAAACAGGCTCTGGTCTGAGACCTTTCAGGAGAACAGAATTAGCCAGTTTAGCTCGGAGCGCTCCTGAATTCCAAAAACTGCTGTGTGACCCTTTCACCGGAGGTTCTTGTTCCATACTGCGTGCTAGCTCGTCTATGCGTGGTTGCACTTTTGTGATGAGAGCCCAATCCCCAACTGCCAGAAAACAGACCTTCCTCAACGCAATTCTCAATTTCTCTGTGAAAGCAGCCCCGTGTCCACTGCGGGTCATTTGAACACAGAACTGGTGACATCGTCCGCTCAGCTTTCCTAATTAATGTCTCACTTCCCCAATCGAGCTTCAGTCTCGTTACTGCCAGTGGCAATTGCAACCGCAAGTGTCATAATTAAAATCACCTCGTGGCCCAAAGACACGGTCCGCAGTTTGAATGTCATGTTGGAAAATAATTTGGAAAACAGATAAATAAAATAAAAAAACAGATAAATAATAAAGCCTAATTTATGACCGTATTTGCATAAAACAATGCGTGCTGCTCTCTGTGCAACCACTGATGTGCTATCGCAGTTATATATAACAGAAGTAATATTCTAATGTTGTCGTCATGGTTATATTGTGATTTGTCGCCATGTCCACTCCAGATTCCCACTGGGTCTTATGAATAGGGTCAGTTTGAACTTAACGGCAATCATGAAGGCGACACATTAATAGCATTTCATGTTGTCCGTTCACGTTGTTTACCCTCCCAAACAGCACTCTCCAGTGTGCTAGTCTATTAGATGACTTGTTTGATAACACACCAGTTCTATTTATGCACTTCAAGTTATGTCACATGATGACAGAATCATTCTTGTTAAAGAAGGGCAAAAACGAACAATTATCTGACAGTTTTGGTTCACAATGAGTTTGGCCTCCGGCGTAGACCTGGAACCATTATGATCTGCGAACAGCAAGTGTCACTCTCAGTCTGCGATTAGATTAAATGTAATCCCGGCTTTCTGTCACACATACTGTAAAGGAGAAGGATGAGTCCGTTGAATGTTATAAATGTGACACCAAACTGTGAGAATGTGGGAACCCTCTTGCTTTTCAGATTTTTTCCATTCACTCTCAACCGGTCATCACTAAAATCTATTCTACCTCTCAACAGGACCGCTGAAGTCCTGTAGCTTGCTGGATTCATGTTTCAACTGCACACAATAGCATTTCATGAATATCGTAATTCCGGCCTCTGTCAAAAAGCAAGCTCTGATTGTCTGTTCCCACCACCTGACTGCCTCACCAGATTATTATATCTGTGTCAGCACTGATATGACAAGTGTTAGGCATGGGATTATTCTTATTAGAAGGCACAAAGAGTAAACTTACACTCTGCAATTCAAAACACTGTTATATTGTGATTCCCTGAATGATCTTTGAAGCAATATCACAGCTCTCAAACGTGTTTGTTTTCGATCCCTTGACTTAATGGCTAATTAGAGATATGCATTGGGTTATCTGATAATCATGTAGGTCACACCGTTCCCAAACACCCCCTTTCCTCCAAAAATAGGAATAAATGACACACAGCACTATCTTCATTCCTCTGCTGGATAGCAGGGCTTAACCAGAGCCATTTGAAGACCACCGCCCCCTGTGCCTACAGAGAATTGTCTCGCAGCTGTAAGAGGGACTCTCGTTGCCGTGATGGATGTCAGGGAGGCTCAAATCACAATCAGGACACGCTGCCAGCGGCGTAGGATTCTAGCATGTCTGTGGACTGGGCGGACCACATAGCCTTTGGCCTTCTCTACCTCCTCCACGGCCACACCCAGCTCCGCCCGCCTCACGGAAACGGGGGACGGCCTTGAGCTGGTATCCCTGGCAAACGGGATCCACCCTTCTTACATTAAAGGCTTGCACTTCCGGCAATGTGGCTGGAGACAAGATCGAATTTTAATTGCACCTTGGGTTTGAGTGAAAGGAATGCCTGAGGTCCCTGCCCAGTTCCACATTGCCCCCCCTCCTCTGCTGCGTCTGCCACTAATTGGCACATTCGCCACCAGTGTGGGTGCGAGGAATGTGAGCCAGCTGCAGGGAAGCAAGAAACCCACACGTCTTTGCACCAAGGGTGGGGACCTGGGCGCCTCGCTATCAGGGCACGGTGAAGAAATGGCTGCCTTTTGTTTTGTGATTTTTTGCATGTCAGTTAGAATGAGGGGGACTGTGTTATCGTGATGTACAACGGCCGTTATAGTATAAGAAACAGAGGGACCTGTAAGAATATGTTCTTTATCCAGGCTGTTTACATGGACCCTTTTTTGACGTCGTTGCCCACTTGATAAGTTATTGTCAAGTTTGTCTTTTTAGAATTGGCCTGGGAATTGTATGTTTGAAGTATTTTTCATGGGCCCTAGTGTTTTATTTTATTCACTCACTCATGCCAGTGAATGGGAAATTCATTTCAGCCTTGGTTTTTATCGCCACACATAGATTCATGATTCTGAATAGAAACCAAACTCAAATATAATTTAATAAAATTCAATGACAAATCAAATCAATAACATAACAATAACATTATACCTCAAGATTATTTTTACAGACTGTGTATTTAAACAACAGGACAAGATAACCCAGTCCTCCTTTTTGTCACATCTATCAGTTACATAAATTCCAAAGAAATCTGTTCCAAAAAATGTAGATATCGTGAAAAAAATGTATAAACCAATAATTACTGCTAGACAATTTGAACAGCTTGTCTTCACAAGATCTTGCTTTGCCTCCCAGTAGGTGTCTGGGCCGCACAGTAAGAACTTCAGCTTCAGTAACTGCAAGCCTGGCCCTGTAATTTAGTTGTTTTCCCTTATTTTTCTTTTGTGAAGGAAACTGTTCCGGGGTACCCCGCGCCTGGAAATCTTGATTCCTTGCGATTACTCCCCAACCGCGCGCACGCCCGTGCGCTACATTGCCGAAAGCCTTTTTCTTTTCCTTCTCCTCGGATACGGTTGAAGCCGTAATGAATACGAGGTAAAAGGTGATTACACTGAGAAATCGGGAATATTCATGCTTCCGTAATACATAGCTTTAAAACTCATACATCACTTGTCAACTGGAGATGAGATAATGATATTTTAACACAGGCAGCACACTCTGGCAGACACTGACGGTAAAATTCTATTGTTAATTTCAGGATGTAAAGAATAAAAGGAAAAAAGCTGAACAACTTGAAATTGCTGTCCCTCTGGGGCTGATGCTAAACATGTGTTTGAAGAGGCTTTTCTTCAGAAATTTGGAGTCAAAGGCATGGAAATAGCATGGCTATTGTCCCTGCATAATTCTCTCACACCAACACAATCGCTTCTACAGCACAGGCACTGAGAAATGACCCTTCGTAATGTTTCCGAGATGCTTTGCTCAAGTAAAAAAAAATTTTTTTTTTGCCACTTCACGCAACCAAACCACCGAAATCCCACAAAGGGGCCGTGCAATTCATCATTCAGTTCTGAGCTTTCGCTGGCGTCCCTGAATCCAGCCTGCTCCCAGAATCCGACTGCTGCCTGTAGCCGACCGCTAAAACGCACACACAAGTTGGCTTGCACTTGCACAGCGACCTTGTTAACCTTCCATCACACTTGCTCAATGTTCGACTAACAATGACAATTACTAAAGCACACGTCCAAGAATAAACAGGGGGGGGGGGGACATGGGGGCAGTCACTTTTGGACTGATCTGCCTTCGAGTTGGCATCGGCTCAGCTGCTCCAGTTTGGGACAACTTTCCAGTCAACACATGAGTCACTCAGCAAAGATGCACCAGAAATAAATAACCGCCCTGTTCCTGCAGGCTACAGCCAGAGACACACCCGCATTCGATTCCTTGCAGCCACAGTGTTGCGCCGTTCCGTTTCAGCCTTTGGGTGAAGGGGAGGCGGGGGTGTCGAGGGAGCACACAGGTTTAAAAATGGCAAATTTGAGGGGCGCTGCCGGCACCCCTCGGCTTTATTGTTTGCCCGCAGCGGCCACTGTAAACAACTGCATGCCCGTTTTCTGGGGGCTGTGGCTTTGGCTGGGTCTGGCCCGGGCCCAGAGGCCACCCCTCGCCTGCCCCATGGAAAATCTGACAGCCCCGCCATGGCGCAAACATGTAATGTGCGACAGCTGTCAGTTTGGTTAAAAAAAAACAATAATAAAAAAAAAAAACAGGCTGGACAGATTCGGACAGCACCAGTGGTTAGATGGTCTGAGGTCCCTCATCCTGTGCTGAGAGGACAGAACTCAACATGTTGCGCAAAGGAGAATCCCGCCAGCCATGACCTTAAGCAAATCACGATGGCCTCTATAAGCCTTGTGAGTTCTCAGGTGCCGTCTTTGTTAGTTTACTGAATGCTAACAGGAAAAAGAGATCTGAGAACACTATATCTTACGCTGAGCTTCAGGGTCAACATCAAAGACATAGATGTTGAATTTGAGAAGTATTACAGGAGACACAGCTATATATAAACAATATAAGTCCCAGGCATACTATAACATCCTGAAATCCTTAAAATACTACGTATGAAACAAAGCACAGACAATACAAACCACTAGGGTTGTGCGGGTTTGGAAATTTTAAGTTTGGTTCGGTTCGGTTTTACGTTTAAAACTTGATTTTAAGTTCAGTTAACATCTGTTAACATTAAGAAAGAATTCTGCCTTTGCCAAGTTGTTCAGGTTAAGCAAATTAAATCAAATTTAAAAGACTTTTCAATGTGAACCCACAACCCTTGAAGTTTGCGTTTCTGTATATTTGAAAACAATTATTAAATAAAATAAATAAATAAAATGATATATTCATATATAGATGAATATATTTTTCAATATATACCATTACTATGCATTGGTGTATATTGATATATTGGGACACATTTCCCTTTTGGGAATATAACATTGCCAAAGTAAGTATTTTTTAAGGCATACTATCTTCAATCCAAACACATACGCCTCTAGGAGCTACCAACTTTGAGAAGTTGCAAAAAGAAGAAAAAAAAAAAAGTTTTGTTGCGCCTGCCAGAGCAGAATTAGAGCGTAAATGTATTGTCACCAGACTGAGAGCAACTATATATGGGTTTTCTCCACAAACAAGGCTTCCTCCACAAACAAGAAAGGCGCCCCGTTCCTCTAAGGATTCGATGCGTTTGGGAAAATAATTGATGAGTCCCCTGGCATGAAGCAAACGCAGCAAAAGTGAAACTCTGCATGAGAGAGCGAGGCAAGAGTATGCTTATCCCCCTACCCCCGTTCTGTAGCGAAACCCACTGCTGAAAAACATGAGACAGATCCCCCCCTCTTAATGAGAACAAACCTTAAAAAAACCTAAATACACCCCCCCCCCCCACAAGCGGTAAGTATATGTGTACGTGTTTTTGTTTTTTTTCGTTTTTGTTTTTATGTTGGATAACTTCAGCCGTAGCTTTGATTTGCTTTCTTCCAAATGACTTCCACATAATTAAATATAGAACCAGTTGCCATGTTTAATATTTATTTTGGAGAAGAACATCACAGAAAATGGGATGATACAACATCTAAAGATCTTGCTATTTGGCTTGGATACGTCAGTGGAGACATTTAATTGGATGGATTTAAGTAGATTTTAAATCCACTTTTTTTTTTTTAACAATAACCCGGGTCTCACAGCAGTCACACCTGATGTATTTGACTTCCAGTCTCAAAAAAATCATTTTTAAGAAGTGATCGTGGTACTAGGTTTTAATTATAGTTCCAGAGGGGAAATCTCTAGAGGCCGTCCGTTTACTTGTATGGATCTTTGTTACCTAACTTTTGGCATTTTCTTGTTAGGCCACAATCAGAACTCTAGAACAGCATGTCATGGTATAAAGTCAAAATAAAAACATTATTCATATGTATATCTATTACTTCTGGCGAAGCAAGCATTCATATTTTTGAATCCAAAATGCAGTGTGTTCTGTAAGGTTTCTGTTGTCCATCAATGTGTTTCATCAGGCATGGAAAAACCCCGGAATAAAACCAAGATTTCTACTGTCAACAGAATACTAGTCAACTCTGAGACGTGGAGAGACAGAACAGGCCAGAAATTCCACACCTTTTAAGTGGTTTTGATGTAATCTAAACGTGAGAGTTAAAGAGGTTAAACACCTGAATGATGAAACATTTTGAGACAGATTCTGCAAACTTTAGACTGGACCCAATATTGCAGATTTGATCAGTTTAATAATGTTATCTCTTTCTTAAAAATGTCACGCATTACTTCAAATTTGCCACACGAAAAATTCTGATTAGTTTATATTTTTTTTAATGTTACGGCTGCTGCTCAGAAAAAGGCTATCCTTTATGTTTAAATCTAAAATGTGTATCTTGGAGCAATGGCTGGTGTTCCTACTATAGTAACATTCAATTACAAACTCAGAACAACCTTCAAGTGCAGCCAACTTCTAGTATAAATATCCACAAAGACCCTATCCGGTTGTCTCTGTGTTATTTGGTCAATCTCCACTACATTTAATCATGGTTAAGAAAAAGGAAGAAATTGCTCTTCAGACACTGTTTTAACCTACCTCAGATTCCATGTATGTAGGGGTGTCATCCTAGTAAAAACTTAAATCGTTTGATCTATTAGCTGATCGATTAAGTTGATGAATCGAGTAAATGTAACTGCTGCAACAGGCTGCATAGCATTACGTGAAAAATTAAACCGGAAATGTCATAAGACGTTTAGTGAATAAACTTAATGAAGCTTACTGACACACACACACACACACACACACACACACACACACACACACACACACACACACACACACACACACACACAATAGCTGAGAAAATAGCTGAGTCAGAAATATGACCAAAGCTATCATCCACAATTCCTTTTTAATACAGTTGCTAAATTAACGAACGGTCACACAGTAGATTGCTTAAATATCTCCCAAAAAGAAATATGGGTAGAAACATTAAACCTCTCGACTTTGTCCTACTCGATGCCAGTAAGTGGAAATAGAAAGGCGCAGGCAACATATTTTTTGACAATTTTCCCCCAATAGACAAAATTTTTTTTAGATCCTCCAATCAACAATATGCTCAAAAAATTTGGCCCTTTAAAAACAGAACCTCGACCCAAAAAGAATGTCAGAACAATATCAAACCTTCTCTTTCTGTCTAATATAATATTTAGTAATTAAGGTAATTAAATCTATGGGACTCTTTCGCACAACCCACAGAGAAAGAACTTTAGGCTGTCAATGGTCTCCTTATAGACTCGGTTAATTGCTCTTTGTTGGTACTAGTGCTTCTGGATATTAGGGGGTCCTTAGGTCCTTACTTCTGAATAGACTTGATGGCAACAATGATTTCAAATTAAGCGCTCTCCATTGGTCGTACCGAAAAGAAAAATTCTGCTAGATTTAGCTGAAGTTAGGCATGGTGTTCCACAGGGTTCAGTCATAGGTCCTTTACTTCTAATATATATATAATATATATGTCACCACTAGGTGATGGGATTATTTTTCCACCGCCATGCAGATGACACACAGTTCTATCTGTCTGTGAAACCTGGCGAGAAAACAGCAGATTGCCATGTTATAGTCTTGCCTCAAGGATGTAAAACACTGGCTGACTAACTTCCTAAGTTTCTGCTATTCAATTCTGAGAAAACTGAAACGATAGTCCTGTAACGGCATGACAAATAATACGATGAGCTACTAATCTGATGGCTACTCAGGGCTTCCCAATTTGCTTATCAAAGACCTTGGGGCAACAATTGACCCAGATCTCTAATTTGACTAACACGTTAAACAAGAGCAGCCTTTTCTCGTCTTGAAATTGTTGCTATGGCATTTTCTCTGCCTTAAGTGTACAGGAAAACATATCCACGTTTTTGTAACTTGCAGACCGGGCTATTGTAATTCCCCTGCCGCAGCCCACAGGCTGTGACAAAACCATTAAAACTCGTGCTAAATGCTCTTGCTAGGATCATAGCGAATGTGTATGTCCACATCACGCCAGTCTTAGCATCACTTCACTGGTTACCCATAGAGCAGGCTTCGAGGTGTTACCTCACACTTATAAGGCAATAAATGGTCTTGGGCAAAAGACCTTCTAGTCCCCAACAATCCCTCGAGATAATTTACCTCACAGGAGGCTGATTGTCCATCACAAAAATTGCCAACAAAAACCAATAGGTGGTAGAGCCTTATCATATAGAGTATAGAATAGCTTACCTAATTAATAATAGATCTGGGATGCTTCAAGTGCAAAGTGCTTTTCTTACTCCTGTTCCTGTATTAGTAGGCCCACCCCCAGTTTGTCTGGCTGGGCTTTTAGGAGGCTGGTGAAACTCCGACCCCCAGAATGCCTTTGTCACCTTTCCTTGCATCTCACCACATTTTTTTCTTTTCATATGCTGCCATAGTTTATACTGGCTGAGGGTACATAATGTCACAGAGTGCTGAATTAATTTTCTCTTCCTCACCTTGATTGTCAGCTTATAACCATATTCTGCTTTGCTTAAGTATTCTCCCTCCTCCCTTCCCTGGCATGGAAGACACAAACGGCGGCCAATCTGAGGAGGGGAATCATCTACAGTGTAGTCCTGGCAGCAAGAGCCAAGAACATACCCCCTGTAGTGCACTGTTGGCTACCACTCCAACCTTCCACACAGCACTGGAGCTGCTGAGCTATCAACTCAGTTCCTCGCTGATTACTTTAGTATTCACTTTTATTCTATATGTGTCTATATATATATATATATATATATATATATATGCTATTATGTCATTTTACAGGAGTTCTCTCCGCTGCCTCTGGGGTCAGGGAATTGTTTCCCAGTTTTTCCCCTTTGGCACTGGGTTTTCGGGTTTTCTTGATTCCCCCCTGGAAAATCTGTTCTGCCCTCTGTCAAATTTAGTAAATATTTGCCATAACAAAGAAAGTAAAATTGATTGATTGAAAGCGTGAGACTTACTGAAACAGTACAAAGACTACCAGAAAGCCTGGAATGCCATTTAACCAGAGTTTTTTTTTACAATTTAATTTTTTTAAACTTCCAAGAGGATTTTCAGAGCTAAATGTTGTATATACCTGCTATTAAGCGCTTTTGCACCACTTCTAGTTTCTGTATGCAACAGGAGGAGGAACTGCAAAACATATGCTGTTGATTTTGTTTTTAATTATTACTGTCTCTGCATGGTCCCGTGGTAAACATAAACAAATTGGAAATATTTGAGACTTCTTCTTCCATTTGGTGACTAATCAACGGAAACAAATCAACTAGCAGCGGAGATGTAACATGCAGTAGACAACATAAGCATTATGTATATAAGAATTATCAAGATATGTGTGTGATGTAATTAACTATTAAATTGCATCTGTTTCTACAGATGAATGATGAGATTCATATGGGCATACGCTTAGCAGGGCTTTTAAAGACAAGACGAAGGCGATCGAAACAATAATACCAACCGAATAAATTAAATACCATGGTTACCCTAGAAAGAATAAGTGGTTTTGGTAAACATTTTTAGGGCACATAATGCATGCATGCATTATCATATGCAGCAGCAGGTTACCTTGTGAAATGAGCACACAACCTGGACCACTGGAGCAGTGGAGACCAGTAATATGGTCTGTTTTCCCTATATCTGGATGGTTTTGTGTTTGGAGAAAGTCACAGGAAGCCTTCCACACATACTGTCTGTTCTGTCCTCCTGTAGCGGTCTTTGGGTTGGATTATTAGTCAGCATTTTGGACACACTGTGGGTACAATAGGGTGCACCTGGTTGGGTTGTTATCCGTTAAAATGAGCAGTCTTTATTTCAACCTCCAACTTATTACTAATAACTTTTATGTTATTAGTATGGTTTTACGTAGCCTCTTAAAAAACAATGGGTAGTGTTTACATTATCCCCTTTCAAACACATATAATTAGCCATTAATACATGCTAATTCTTAGATTTTACTCTAATGAGCTAATTAACTTAACCAAGAAATATACAGTTGTAATTTGTTCTTTTTAATGCACTAGACTGATAATACATATTAAAAAGGAATAGTAGGCTATTATGTCTTTGAAAAGTTTTCCACTGTCTATTGTGTTCTAGCTAGAAGCAAACATCCTAATTGCCTAATTAATAGGATAGCTTGTTAAAATCTTGCTGGTGACCTGTAGATTTCTAGTGCGACAGTGACAAACTATGTACATGAGAGCAATTTGTTTTTGTAAATGTAAAAACGAGGACTTTCCGCTTTGCGCTGGTTTAAAATCGACATAGATATTTCACACGGCAAAATAATTCCACGTGTTATTCTAAATGTTTCACGGTAATAGATATGGCGGTGACCTAAAGTTTCCACATTAAATTGATTTAAAAAACGTTCAATGTTTTCTTTTTGCTTTATTGGGGAATAATATGTTCAGTAGGGGTGAACTGCTAAGACATAATTGTGCACCGTAACATTCTCGTTAAGAATTAAGATGAAGTGTGGAATCATTTGTGAATTTCTAAAAATCACTCTAGTGCACGCAGTGTGTGTTCACATTTGTGTGTGTGTGTGTGTGTGTGTGTGTGTTTAGGAAGACCATGGCAAAATAAAAAAAGAGAAGAAGTGTGTCATCTCTGTGAAAGTTTGTGATTGGTTTACATAAATAATTGGTTTATGTAATTGGTTTACACAAGTGAGCGTTGTGAGTCCCAACGACAATGCTACAGCGTGAAGAGTCCAGTGCATGCCCAGCTTCTCCTCCAAGACCGTTTTCTTCAGCGCCAAGACCATTTTCTTCTCCTCTAAAACCGTTTCTTCAGCCCCAAGACCGTTTTCTTCTCCTCTAAAACTGTTTTCTTCTCCTCTAAAACCGTTTCTTCTCCTCCAAGACCGTGTTCTTCTCCTCCAAGACCGTTTTCTTCTCCTCTAAAACCGTTTTCTTCTCCTCTAAAACCGTTTCTTCTCCTCCAAGACCGTTTTCTTCTCCTCTAAAACCGTTTCTTCTCCTCCAAGACCGTTATCTTTTCCTCCAAGACCATTTCCTTTTCCGACACATTGTGCCCAGTCTCCACAGGACATCTGACACTGAAGGGTTTTCTTGGAGGTCTCTTGAAAAGTATAAAGCTACATCCACGGCTGGCAACCAAACCCAGTTCCGTGATAGTAGAGATTTCACCCTAACACTAATCAGCCAGTGAAGAGGGAGGAGTGGGACCGTATCATCTTCCCCATAAACCCCCCCAAAGTCCCCAGGTCTCCTTTTCTGAAAGAAGCCCAAGACTTTAAGACTAAACTCATTTTCATTCTTTAAACATTATTACAATATACAACATTGTACATTTAATGAAAAAATGTATGTTTAAATATGAGAAATTGAAAAAATCGGATGCAATGACAAGAAAATGTAAACGTGTGTTCTGAAAAAAAAGAGGCTTTCACAGAGTACTGGGAAAACTGAGATAGTTCTCTGGTTCAAATGAAGAACGAGCCACAAATATAACGGCATCTCGGAAAGCACAACTTTGTCCATCCTTGTCACAGACGGAGGACTGCAGCAGACAATCACTCTGGGTTCCACTCCTACCGGTCCCACTGGACACGCCATCACCAACACTGGACAACTGAGGTGTGGGATTCATCGCCTGGTCTGACGGATGTCAGTACCTGTTGCGCCACGCTAATAGCCCAGTCGTGATTGGGCCTAAGCAGTACGAGTCCGTGGACCCTTCCTGCCTGGTGTTCAGGCTGGTGGTGTTGGTGCAGTGGTTTGGGGAATGTTTTCCCAGCACACGGTAGGCCCATTGGTGACATTTGAGATGCAGATGCATCCCTTTGTGGCTACAGTTTGCCCTTCGTCACATGGATACTTCCAGCAGGAAAGGAAGGCATCATTTCACAAAGCAAGTCAGAAAATGGTTCCAGAAGTGAGTTCAGTTTACTTGAGTGGCCTGCACAATCCCCAGACCTCAACCCAACAGAGCATCTTTAGAAGGAGACAGAGTGGGCTGTTCTCGGCGTGAAAATACCACTGTCCAATTTGCAGCAACTGCCTGGTGCCACCGCACCAGCATGGATCAACATCCCTCTGGGACGTTTCTGACACCAACAAGGGAAAGGCAAAGAGGGGATTCGACCTGCAGTAGACGGGTCAACCTAATAAACCTGCCATAGCTTCAGGAATCAAGCAAGGTGGGTCACATTGACACAACTCGTGTGTTTTCTGAAAATAACCCTCTATGAGTTCCTGATAAATATCATTGTGTGACTCCCCGCTGCCTGCTTTGATTGCTCTGGAAGTGGCAAATTAGTAAAAAATTAGATTTGCTTCAGTGCTTGATTTGTAGTTGCTGTTTAATTGACTTTTATGCATTACAAGTAATTACAATCACGTTTTTTTCCTCCCTCTCTCCGCTGTTTGTGTTTTTTGCTTCGGCCTCACAGCGTACTTGTGTCTGGAGAAGGCTCGGTGGTGTCCGGGCAAGCCCTGCTGGTACCTCGATATTTAAACTGAAACGACACATTTCCATTCTCTGCCACGTCACGTCAGCAAACGGCAGGGTGCAGTCTCCCTCTGAACAATGTTACTATGTTGTGGTGCTTTTCAGAAATCAATTACACATTCATGAGAACAGGCGAGGTGAATAGCAACCGCCCAGTGTTAAATGGATTAGAGAGATTTAACCTGGTTTGGGTGGCAATTTCGGCTACCGTCATACCCAGGGCCCTGTCTCAGAGTGGAACACTTGGCAATTTGTTATTTTGTTTAATTTTTCTCTCTCATCCCCACACAGAGGATCGTTCATTGGACACTTGAACATCTCAAGAAATCCTTTGACAAGATGCTTACTGTTGCCCCGAGACCACATGGTCTGCCTCACCATGGTAAGAGTCCTGCGGTCCGGCTCACAGAATGGTCCGGTCTATGGTCCCGGCAGCAGAGGGGCCTAAGTGGTTAAGTGTATTTTGGTATGTATTCATTATAAACTAAAGAGTGCAGCTGGGTTACATGGTTGTGGCGCCAGAGTGTGATTGTGGCAAGACAGCCTGACCACTTTGAAATCGCTGAGCTAACAGGGACAGGAGTCGGCTTCCACTGATAACCAGCCAAGTTTACATTTGCCCCCACACTAACACACCTTATAATGATATATCATCACAAACCACCGCCCACCGTAAATGTTTGTGAAACTGAGAGCGGGAGACTGGAGGCCAAGGTGAAACTGACAACGGCAAAACAAAAACAAAAACAGGACAGCCACCTTGCCATGATCAGTACAAAACATCTTCACAGCCTACAGGGGAAAAAAAATTAAGATCTCAGCAGCAAATGGCTTCAAAGAGGCACACACTCACAAATTCTCAGCATACAGCAGTACAGAGGCAGTCTGCTTTTTTGTCTTCTGTAGACTTTGTTTTTAAAGGGTTCAGGAGAAGTGTGATAGGCCTTTATAGATACCTGTTTCTTTACAATAAAATACGTTGAAGGTAATGTTTAACAAGGATTTTTGAGTGATCCATGGGGGGCAGGCATGTTTCTGAGTGAAATACCCCCGAGTTTGAGTGAGAATTCTGCAAATGTCCTTCAGTAAGGGTTATCTGCCGGATCGTAGCCAAGGTCGTACCCCCAATTTAATTTCGGGGGTGATCGTTATCTGCAGTTTTGTCTGCTTGTTTTGAATGTGTTTGAACAAAAACGCAGCCACTCGCTGCTCCCAATGATTATCCTTACAAAGCACTTTTTTCTCCTTTATCCTTTTTCTCCTACTCCTTAAAACCCGTACCTACAGCTGCCGTGCTTCAAAGGTCAGGGTGGAGTCCAGCTACAGTAGAGATGCCCAGAGATACGAGAGTTTAGTAAGCATCAATGGTGCATTTCAACAGGGGGCGCTCTTTCCTCTGATCTGTAGGTGAAAATATCCCGGTAAGTGACAGGGGGGATTGGAGGATACAGTAAGGCTGGGTGTGTGAAAAATCAGAGAGGCTGAACATGAAAGCTCTGTCCATCTGGATGAAGGCCAATAGGAAAGAGAAACAAGTTGTATAATAGTGTGCGAGCTGCCAATGAAAATACTCCAGTGCTCTTTCTGTATTTCGACACACAAAAGTGGCTGTTCTTATTTAACGACAGTGCTAAGCTGCTAGTAAACCTGACAGTAGAAACCTGTGTGCCACAGCAACGGGAGCAATGGGGAAAAGACTGCCCCCAACAGTACTATCCCCTCAATTACATCTGATTCACCGGGCAAATTAACCTTCGGTTAGCCGTTTTAAAAGGAGGAGGCGGAGGGATTTCCTAGAGAGGGCTTCCAGGACGAGAGGCAGAACTAAAAGTGTCTGGAATTTTGCGTGCAGTTTTGGTATAACTAGTTGTTTGAGTTTATTCTGTTTTAGTTTAATTCAATAAGTAAGAGAGTTATGCTCACACGAAGCCGTTTGGGTTTATCTTGTGTAAATCAACCGTTTTTGGTGTTTTAACACATTTTTTTTCTAAGAATTTTAGAGGAGAAGAGACTGAGCATGTCTCAAGATTTCATTATTTTGTAATATACCACCAATCTTATTTAAAAAACAAACAAACATATTATTATTACTATTATTACTTAAGAATGTTTAGTTTGAGTCATTTATCACTCAGAGTACATTATGTAGTTATCCACTTAGAGAAAATGTAAAAAATTCAGCCACATGTCTGCCATCTTTTCAACACAAGCTGTTTACCAAAAACAGATTCAAGGGGGTACAGAGATTAACTCTAAGAAAGCAAGTGAATTATCTTATTTTAACATTTTTTTATGACCTTGAGAAATTAACTGTTGGGATATTCAGTTTTTGCAGGTTAATCGAAGAATAGGTGCCCAATCTAAATGGTAATAATTTAAATAAATCTGGCTACAGCAGCACACATCACCCAATTGAGCAACAATAAACTTGAGCAGTTGTATAGATCAAAGAGTGAGTTGGAAGGGTTTAGTAGAGTTTTGCACTTTTGTGCGTGACACATTAAATTCGTCCCCAGTTTCAGAATGCCAGTTAAATAAAAGGACTACGTTTTTCCAGTGCACAGAAAAATGGATTTCAAGGAAGAATTAAGCATATACTTTGACTGTGATTTCAGAAATAATAATGTTTCACAGTGGAACACTCCAGACAGCTGATCAACATTCTAAGTTGATTTTGGAAAAAGAATGGAACAGTTTATAGTGCATATTATAGTAATATTGTAAGTAAAGCACAGTACAAGCAAAAATAGGTTAGACAGTGCAATTGATTGTACGGCACTTGGAGCAGTATCACGGCTCTACTCTCTGTGGGCTGTGAAGTCTGTCCTAGTTCTCACATATTATGGCGATGGTTTAAAAACAAAGTGACATTTTTAAATGTCTCTCAGCATTTGAGAACTGCGGAGGCTCCAGGATTTAGGGTCACTGCTCAGTTCCATGACTAAGTCAGGATTGGAAGGCATTAAGCCTATATAAAGACCCACAAAGTAAAGAAAAAGAAAAAAATACATTTGTGAGGTCCCACGGTGGCTTTAAGCTGATCTGACCTACTTTCTAACATGTCATCTGTCTGTTCCCTGCCCAGCTGCTGACTACCGTTTGTCCTGCAGTGGCTGCAGTCATTAGACCTTTTTTCTGCCTATGCTGAGAACAGCCTTCAAACCCAACATCCTGAGTAGCTGTAGTGAGGTGAGAAAATATTTCACCCTCTGTGCCCTTCTCTTGTTACAGCAGGGTGGTCACCAGGAAAAATAGTGTGCGCGTGTGAGTGTGAGTGTGAGTGTGCGTGTGCGCATGTGTGCGCATGTGGGCGTGCGCGTGTGCGTGTTTGTATGCGTTTCAGAGACAGAAAGAGTCTAAGAGCGTTATTTATTCAGACTTTCAGAATTCCTCTGGCTGCTTCTTCCTTGTCACCTACGCCTTTGCAGGGCCACACTGTCATGGAGATTGTAGGGACGAAAGGTTGGGTCCAGGAATACGTTGACCCTCTTAATAAAGTAACGTGTGGGAATCGTTTCAGAATTTATCCAACAGAACCCAAAAATGTGTATTCTTTACATAAACATTATTTAATAGGTAGTAAATATTAACCCAACAACAAGTAAATAATATTCATTGGGTTTTTTTTGGGAAAATGATATGGTTCTTAGTTTAAACTTGGTGTTGGAGTGTTTCGACATTAGAATTGTATGTTTGCTTTGTGGCTGATTGTTGGACCCCTTCAAACCCTTAAACAACAACGTCACAAACTAGCGGAGTCCAAAATGTTCGACACAATCAAGTAAATTTGATAAAGTTTTCCATGCGGTAATCAAAAGAAGTGGGGGTAAATATATATATTTTTAAAAATGGAACAAAATCTTACTAAAAAACCCACCTAGTTCAGTCAGAATTGCTTTCAATTAAGGGTGTTTAATTAATTGAACACAAAGGAATAATTCCTGCTGGAAAAAATGTCTGTGTTGAAGTAGAAGCTTTCCGATGTACATAATTTGATCACTGGCT
>JAOVYW010073703.1:0-11151 GCA_025775045.1 Hiodon tergisus
TCCCACTGTTCTCACTGTCCCAACAGTTGTAATTCCAAATCCAGCCTTTGAAAGGGGAATTTAACCCAGTCTCTGTCATCACAGATTGCAATGTTATAATTGTTTTGTTGTGTACGTGATGCATCTTTCCAGAAATTTCCATTCCCTGCTTGCAATAATGCATTACTCCTGTCCACATTCCATGGCGCATTTCACCATCAAATATAAAAATGGAATGTACTTAAAAGCTACTTTTAGTATAAGAAAACCGAGCTTGTAATCCCTTCCCCAATTTGGTTTGGTTCAGTTCATCCGTCACCAGTTCAGTTTTTCATTTCGATCACCCTCTTCAAACACCTACTTCAAACGTAGTGGGTTAGCACAAGACAAACAAAGGGCTTTTGGGTTCACGTTCTAAGCTTTCATTCTTATGAGGGCAGTAACAGGTGTGGGTCTGCTGCCTGGTCATTGTGTGTTAAGGTCCACTACTGATCTAGTTTCAGCTTCCTGAAGAGAGCAGGAGGGCGGTCACACTGACAGAGTGTACAGTGGTGCACAGTGGTGTACAGTGGTGCACAGTGGCGTACAGTAGTGTACAGTGGTGTACAGTGGTGCACAGTGGTGTACAGTAGTGCACAGTGGTGCACAGTGGTGTACAGTGGTGTACAGTGGTGCACAGTGGTGTACAGTAGTGTATCTGATGGGAGATCTGGCAGTTCACAATGCACAGCCCCTAGGAAACCAAACCCCTCATAAACCAATAGCTCAATAATTAGAGGCATCAAATGGACAACATTACATATTCATGGGTTTAACGATTTTTACATTTTATGATGTTCGTGTGTGGAAAGCATTTGAAATTGTTATTTTAAAGTTGTGGGACACAGACCTGAGTTCTCCACCCTGTGTCTTCCACTCCTGACACCTGTGGTGATTCTCTCTGCAGTTCCTCAGCACCCTGTTTGCGCCACTTAACTTTATAATGGAGATAGTGGAGAGTATCCTGTCGACCAGCCTGTGGCATCAGCTGACACACATCTAGGACTGACATGGACTACTTACACCTTTGTTCCAAGGTCATAACCCTTGCGGACTACTTACACCTTTGTTCCGAGGTCATAACCCTTGCGGACTACTTACACCTTTGTTTCAAGGTCATGACCCTTGCGGACTACTGGGATAAAGGGAAAATGATGAATTGCCTTCAGAAATGTAAAAAAAAATTGGTATTGCTGAAATACAACTTTTCTCTTCCTCAACTGAACAGGATAATATTAAATATTTAATGGAGGGAGTCATGAATGGAATGATGGCTGAAGGGTTTTGCCTTGATAATTTACTATTGCTTTAGGACATCTGATTTGGCTTCAGCATTTAACAATGTGTTGCTTTTTGCAAAACAAATGGCAACATTCTGTCATTTTACTTTACTATTTTAAATTATACTGTTTACATTTGTACAGAAATCCAAAACATTTTTATTACAAAAATGTTTAAATACATTAAAAGGCAATAAATGTGACCAAAAAATCAGTTAATTGGTTAGGCCAGCAGAGACATGCGTCTGGTTCTCAAACTGTGCGATAATAAGTGGTTTGTGAACCCTCAGGACTACCAGCAAAAATACTGGCACTGCACCGTTTCCTCACCCTGGAGACTGAGTTTTTTTAACTTTCAGTCCCCGCCTAAAATATCACTGAAGGTAGCCTCTGGGGCCAACCCCTCCACCTTCCAGTAAGGTGAAAGCCAACTTTTGGGCTTACACATAGTGACAGTTTGTCCTTGTGACTGATTGGGTATTTTTACCCATTAGTGATCCTTCATAATTTGATTTTGAAAGGAAACATTGGGTTACTACCATAACCCGGGTTCCCGGAAGTAGAAATATTAACCGTTTAGACACATTTTTTCTAAAATTGTAGTCAAACGAACCTCTCGCCTACCTTGCCATACTGCTCAGAATTCTGAGGTTCTCAAAAGAAAATAACCTTAATCAGTTACGGTTAATATTTCTAATACAGGGAACTACATTTATGATAATAACCCAACGTTTTAGGGAATCCCCATCGATCAAGGTGTGAAGCAGTAATTCTCTACAACCTGCTTCCAGGTCAAAGGTCAGGCATGGCACTCTCCTGGCCTTTGCAGGTGTGCACATCCAGCACCCGGTGGCAGTCCTGGCATTGTACGGCACAGCACCAGTGGAATTTGCACTCACACTTGGATGTGCGGCTGACCCGGATGGTGTCGTAGCCCCGCCCACAGCACATGACATCACAGCTCTCCGCCCCATATGACGTTCTGTTGCAGACACGCCCACTTGTGCCCGCAGACCCTACAGGGACGCAATGCTTGCCATCAGTACCAGGGAAAGCCACAGAAGTGTGGTGAGAAGATGTTTAAACAAGAGTGAAATATGATGATTGATATAACCCTAATCATTGTCAACTCTTGCACATTGTTCACTGTATGTTCACCTCACTGATAGCCTGTCTGGACCACGTGCTTATTGGATTTATATAAATTATGTCCAAAGATGAATATGCCATTTGAAACTTCGTGGGACTTGTAAATTGATTTCACACATGGGGATGTTTTTTGGTGCCCGTGGACCATTCTAAGCCTTAACCTAGGCACATTTACAGTACATTTTCCCATGAACCATTTAAGAAAATACTTAATAATCCTAACTACAGAAGACATTGCCCTGAACATATTAATGATCTGAGCCCATAGCTCCAATAAATAATGACCCCTTTCGTAATGTAAGAGTAGGTAACAAAATTAGCTTGGGAAGTGCTTTACGAGTAGTTTTACTGGAGAGGACACCTTTCCCAAATATTCTGCCTCCAGGGAGACTAAAGAAACTCCAGTGTGCCCTGGGCCCTGGCAGGTGTAATTTATAACAGTCTGGAGGAGGATTGAGTTTCAGCTCCCGAACCACTGGAGCCTGAAGACCTGAGTGATGTGCTTTAAACGCACTGTCATCTGGTAACCCAAATCACCTCCAAGCACCACCTGCTTGACAGGTATCAGTGTGCTGGTTGCTCCTGAACCAACACCCATAGCAACACTATGCTGCTGTTGTTTAGGGAGAAACTTAGGGCTAGTGACGCAAATTGCAATAATCTTAGCCTTTGGCAATAGGTAGCCTGTCCAACAACAACAAAGGTATAAACATTCATTTAAATGATAATTATTACTCTTGTCAATATTAAAATACGTTGGTACAGACTAGTCATCATGGTTGAATTTCAGCAGTTCTTGAAGCCTCACTTATCACATCCACCTGGTTTAAGACTAAAACGTATATTTATTTTACGTCAAGGTGATGTCACAATGGATTTTACAATGAATCAGTGTCGGTGGCATAATATAGCTAAGTGCCTTAAGTGAAAGCAATTACAACATGATTTTAAATGTAACCCCGGCACTCATCTAGCACAGGTATGCTTGCTACAGGTATGCTTGGAACTGGTATGGTTGAAACAGGTATGTGACTTCATCTTTCATTAGCACTTACCCGTCCCCTGGTCACTAATGCAATAATCAGGTGAGCTCTCAAGGTACACCAGGTCATCCTTGGTGGGCTTTCTGGGTTTCTTCAACGCTTTGTGGACGCGGGTGAACCCGGTGCCATACTGGTTGGTGACCACTTGGACGGCCGCGTTGTACTTCCTGCGCAGGTAGTCCCCGGTCTGGCGGAAATCGGCCATGGACAGCCAGCAGGTCCTCACCGTGCAGGAGCCGCTCACTCCGTGGCACTTGCAATGCAGATGCATGAAGCGCTTCACAGCCTGCACCTCAGACAGCCATAAAGACGTTAGGATCGAGAGCACAGCTCAGAACAGCATATTCTAGCATCTGCCAATCTTCTTCATCTTTTCCTCATTCACATCCACATAGTTTGAAGATCATATTTTTGCTTAGCACAGCGCAGACGGGGTTATTCATTCATTTTTCTTAACTGTGTGTCCAATTTGGGACTAGGGTTAGACTGTGTGTCCAATTTGGGTTAGGGTTAGGGTTAGACTGTGTGTCCAATTCGGGGTTAGGGTTAGGGTTAGGGTTAGACTGTGTGTCCAATTCGGGGATCCAGTACCTTCCTCCCGAGACGATTGTTGTGAAGGTTCATCAACGCCCGGGCGTCCCTCTCCTTCGTCTCCTTAGCATCGATGAAGGCCCGAGTGAATCTGTCAGCATACTCCATGTCGTCACTGCATCCACCCCAGTTGAAGGGTCCCCCGGCGTCCTGGGACGTACCTTTTTTATTGGGGTCACAAGAGCAGGACTGCAGCTCCCCCTGGCTGCAGGCCCTGGTAAGGGTGTAGACCACACCTGCGGAGGAGATGGCGTACACGAAGGCAGCCTCGCTGCTGCCTGCGTAACGGAGAGCACGTTAAAATTAAACATTGTCCTACAGTGATGTGCTCTGTACTTTAAACCAGCATTCCCTTTCTGTGCTGTTTTTGTTTGTTTCTGAAACGACAAGGCATAGCAGCAAAACCTGGTTGGCGGTGACTTCTCCCAATGGCGGCTGGAGGTTGCTCAGTTACAGGTTTATGAGGAGAAATTCAGGGTGTGTGCGTGTGTGACCAACTACAAAGGATGAAGGGTATAGTGTTTAATGGCTCAACAGTGGAACCTAAAATTTGTTGATGTAATATTTCTTATATATAGATCTACTGTGTTTTTTAGTAGGGATAACCCAAAAATGTAAGGAAACCATGCAATTGTTTAAAATTAGCATACTGACATTGATAATAAGTAGATTGGCATGGTACCTCAGAGAATTTCCAGAGCCGGGTCACTCTTGGAGTTTTAAATACTTTATGAAGTAGATCAAGGGAAGAGATTAAATGTTTAAATACAATCCCTCTTTCTGTATTACCACTCCCTTGGTTTGGGTTCGTAAGGGGATTTTCTCGTTATTAAAATTTAAGGGCAATGGAAAAATAAGAGGAGAACCAGATTTGCATTGTATTTGGTATGGAACCTAGCCTTCCAAGGTGAACCCAAGTTAAATTAATCTACTTAATTATCTGTGGTAAAATATTAGTTTTTCATAAACTGTTTAAATGAGTTCTTACAACTGATGGCAGACATAATAAAGTATATAAGTCTAATACTTTCTAGTTCTGCATTGTTGTGATACTTAACAGTTTCTATATGTATAAGGATTGTGTAAATCCTTTAAATTTGTTAATTGAAAACTTGTATTAGTTTAAAGCCATACTCCTGTGCATGTTTAAATAGAACAATTCTAGTAATTAACAGTTCTTCACAAAAACGGATCACAAGAACCTAAAGTATTGTGTTTTCTCAATTAAACGTGCAACTTACCTTAACAGGAAATACACCGTTTTTCCCCATAAAGGAACATTTCACACATTATAGACCGTACGATAGTTTTGTCTAGCGCGCGGGCTTTCCCATTTAACATTTTAAGTACATTTAAACCATACTTTTTTGGCCTAAATTTCATATAGTCTAATTTCTAGTGCCCAGTAATTAACACTTTACCATGGAAAATAAAATCAGTGTTCAGTCAGCAAATAGTTGAAAGGATTCAAAAACGTAAAAGTCTGTACTTACTCCTAAATAACAGCCTTCCGAACACAGTACGATCTCGTGCCACAGTGTTGCAGTTCCAGCGGTGGTTCCTGAATTGGTGTTTACATTCGCCAATCCAATCTTTAATCCCCGTTCCAATTGCCTGCATTATTTTTGGATGCTGGCGACACAACTGGCGCTGTTTGTTCACTAAACCAGGGATGTTGTCGCACATTACTTGGGATCCTAGGGTACCCATGTACCTGCGTAAAACATACATATTCGTTAAACAAAGTTTTCTATATTGAGAAAGTCTTATTGTGCTATAAGGAAGTAAATTAGCATAGCATAATTATATTAGCAATATTTGTTAACAACAGTAACGATGTAATTTACTTACTAAAAATAATAATAATAAAAATAAAATAAAAAGATTGGATATTCGCCTGATGAACATGAATTTTGAGAGTCATAAAATACGTCTGTCCCTAAAAAAACACAACTGTAGGCTAGTTAAATCTACATTGCCATAATGGAAGATTTCCGATGTTTTGCTATGAAATACATAAAATACAATTTATATTACCTTCATTACAACATTAAAAATGTATTGACAGACTTACCACCAAGATGTGTCGACCCTTGACGTGAACCAACAGATTACAGCAGACAGATAAAAACAAATTCCGTTTGGCAATAAATTCATATTATAAAAGTTGAATGCGCTTCCACAGTCGTTCAAGCATCTGTTCTATGGACTTCCACTTTTAGAACTTAAAAGCAAAAATGTCAGTGAAATAAGTCAGCGAACATTTACGGTAGTGAAACTAAGGTTAAGTATACATTAAGAAAAGTTAATTAATAAATAAAGTCCAGCTCAGATTTTCGCGACGTCGTGGAGGACTGCTACAGAGATTAGTTGTTTCGTTGATATTTTGACAAACATTTGTCCCGCTAAAATACTAGATTTCCTTCAGGTATGATTCGCAAAAAAAGAAAGGGTGAGCGCAGTCCCCTCTCCGAGGAATGAAGTGAAAAAATTAGATGTCTTAAAGTATCTGTTCAGGCTAGCTTGGCATTAGAGGCAAGCTTGGCCGATTTCCAAAAAGTAAGGTGTAGAATGTAGGCATCGCAGTAAATTAAACTTAAGACATTCTCATGAACGATCAGTTCCCACGTTGAGTAAGTGGTAAAAATCGTTATTTTTCCCAACCCCTAAAGCTATATTTTCATCAATAAAATCCTCAGTGACGCAGGGACTTTTTAGTAGTTTCCAGTTAACGAATATATTTAAGGGTATGAATCCATAATTGACACCCCCACTTAAACATGTGTGATGTGTGCATCTAAATTGGATTATGGCATCCTTTTGAACTTTCTTTGCGATCTGAACAATTGTCACGTTACATTTCCTTAATCTTTGATCTGGCATTTTGGTTAGAGTTCTAATGCAGACGTCCTCTTTGAATCGGGAGGTCTTCGGACGAGATTTTGGTCAAATTGGACTCTCAGTGATTTAAAACGTTAGGGTAAATAGGATAACATGCCACCCATGTTACGATATGACTTAAATTGAGATGATTCTCATCTGCTCTAGTTTTTTTATATTAAGAGATGAGTTCAGGAAAATGTTAAATATACTGTATGCATGTCATAAATGTACATTTGAGACAAAATAAAATTCAAGGAAAGAACACATTTTCAGCAAAGGTTCACCCGTTTTAGAACAATTGGTTAAACAAATGGAATGTGGGTGAGCTCCCATATGTAGTGATTGGCAGTAACTACCCAAATGACAACGTTTTAATATCCCTGAAGTAACCCAATTTGCAAACCAAAAACCGTTACAATTTGGTCGAATTAGGTGAAAGTGTTCATTTTCTTTTTTTGATTACATTAAAAATTTACTTACGTAATGACCATTATGGAACTACGACAGGCTAATATAGCAAAGGAAAGTATTGCTACAGAAACGATGGGCTTTATTAAAGCAAGCAATAGTGATTTAAACACAATTAAGAACATTTGAAAACTTAAAGATGGGATCTTTTCCACTTTGAAACAGTCATGCTTGAAACTAATCAAAAATAAAACAGATTAAACAAAATACAGTAGAAAAATGTAACCAATACAAACTGGCTAATTAGGAAGTGTACAAAATAAAAGGTTTCTAGAGGACAATCTTGGGGTTCTTGGCTAGCGATAACAGGAACAGCAATCCACCTCCAAGAACTCCCACCGCAAACCTGACCAGGACCCATCTCTTCCAGCCTCTGTTGGAGGTAGGCGGGGGCAGCTGGCATGGGTCTTCCACAGGGCTCATCTTGGAGCAGCATAGAGAGAGAAAACGAGAGTCTGACACATGGCAGTCCCATCTCTTTCTAACCCAGGTCACAACGACTACTGCAAAATTTACTCCTTATTTCAGTCACCATAACCAAGGTCCTAGGAAACCGGCTTCATCTGGGCAATGCAGACGTGGAAAAGGGGTAGTATACATGTGCAGACTGCATGCAACGCAGACGTGGAAAAGGGGTAGTATACATGTGCAGACTGCATGCAACGCAGACGTGGAAAAGGGGTAGTATACATGTGCAGACGTGTTGCATCATGTCTGATAACGTAATGACATTCGCCAGCTTAGCAGTTCTTAAGTTAACTGGCTGAGTGACACTTTAACCAGAGGCAAAGAAACATTTCTGTTGAGGAAAAAGCAAATGATCCACATAAATTAAGATTAATTTAATGTGTGTATTAAATCTGACCCACAAACTGGGCTGGTGATACAAGCTGAAATTATATAAGGCTTTATTTAGGGAAGCAGTTCTCTAACCCTAACCCATGACCTATTAGGCCCAATTGTGTGGCACAATCCCTTTCATATGCTCATTGGTATCATTTTAATATGTTATTTTTGCTAATAATTTAGTATAAATGCGTTAATTTTGGTTTAGCTCATAAAGCAGTTCAAGCAGTTTGTCACGTCCATCAGGCCCTGAGCAGTTTGTCACGTCCATCAGGCCCTGAGCAGTTTGTCACGTCCATCAGGCCCTGAGCAGTTTGTCACGTCCATCAGGCCCTGACCAGTTTGTCACGTCCATCAGGCCCTGACCAGTTTGTCACGTCCATCAGGCTACATCACGGACACCAAGGCTGAAAGGAGCCGCCGTGGACAAATAAATGGTGAGGCGGGATGAAAACCCAGACCAGATGCTGCATGTGGAGGGCTGCCCTCCCCAGTCCATCCCTGTCCAGATCCAAAGCCATCACAGCCTGACCTGAGCCTCTGTGGCAACACCAGGTACCCAGCGTGCAATCCCAGTTTACGGACTTGTGTGCGTGGGGTTGGAATACCTTGTCGAGGAGGTTTCGCAGGCAGACCACCTCCTTTTGCAAGTCCCCAGTCTGGACCACCAGTTCACTACAGATGACCCGTGACTCTCTTTTAGGGTCCATGCTTACGACAAGCTGTGAAGGAAAAAGCAACTCTCCAAAGTTGTCGGAAATAGATTTCCATGTCGTATATTTATAAAAATCACACAGATTAGTTTAAAATAAATAAACAAGGCTCATTCTGACACAGTTTAAGGCTTTCATAAATGAATGGATTAAGTTCTAAACTGTGGAAGCACCTCAGAAGTCTGCGTAGGGAATTTTTTGACAATGTCCTGGACAGTTTCTGTAAGGTAGCTGCACTGCTGTCGAAGGCTGATCAGGAAATTGTACAGCTCTTCACTGCTGAGAAGGACACACAGCGGTAAAGGAATGGACAACAGTCAAATGGGGTAAAGATTCAAATAAAATAAAATAAAAAGGTTTATCGGTTAGAAGCTTTTTGAAAGCTATTTTTTGCATGACACAATTAATCGATAAGGAGATCAATTTCTACTTAACAAGCAGCTACTAGAATAAAAACAGAAATAGGTTTTACTGAAGATGAAGAATAGTTTGAAGAAGTGTGCGTGCTCCAAAGTGAAAAAACAAAACAAAACAATAAAAACCCTTTCCATGCTTATCACTTTACATATCAAAACCATTAGGGCCAGTCCAATCACACCACACTCTGCTACAAAAGTATATATTGGGTTATCTTATTAGTATGTTCCCAATAGCAAGCATTTCCCAGTACTTTGTCTGTCCCTAGGCTAAACAATGTCAGACGTGATAGAGTTACCATCACCTGAATGAGAGAGATATGAAGTTAACACTACACCGTGTTAGTTTTTGTATGACCGAATGAGTGATCATCTTCGACACGTCTATTTACTGCGGGGTAAACTGCACCCAGACAGGCCCTGTAAACAGATCTTCCCGTTTAAATGAGGGTCACATTCCTCTACATTGGCTCCAAGAAATATGGATTTCAGGCTTGCTTCTCACCTCGCTAAGTATATTCATATGGATCCATTTTTCACATTTTTTAAATAATTGATTTGACAGCACCTTATTCTGGAAGTAATTTGTTTTTATTCTTAGTTAAAATATCGTTCATTGTACTACACTGAAATGTACTGATGTGCGATTTGGAACCAAACTATTTTGTACAATTTTGTACAGAAAAAGGTGAAGGCTTGCCATGTCTAAAATAGAGATCTAAAATAAATCTAAAATCACTAAAATAGTGATTCTCAAATTTTTTTTGTCCCAAGGCACACTCTCACACATGGCTTTTTAGGCTTTTACTCATTTAAGCAACTAAAAATGTTAAACCTATTTTACTCTCCCTCCTTTCTTATGTTTCACTATTGGTTAAGCCCCCACGATAAACATAGTCATAAGATTTGTCCATTGCCAGAAATGAGTAATATTTTAAATCTTTAAAACAACTGCTCACTCAGTCGCAAAAATCAAGGAATGGTTTATAATAATTATAATCACAAATGGCTCCAGGACCATATGGACAAATACGTTTTACTCAATGGCACTAAGCGTGTCAGCCATTGGTTATAATGTGGTGCACAGGGCCAACCTGCTATCAAAGCTTTCCAGCTGGGTGAATGTGTCCAAATCCACATGGTCCAGATGCATCTCCTTCACTGCCTTCTGAATCCTCTTCTGATCCTCAAGATCTGTGATGCCCACCTGTACCGCAAATCCACGTAAACACATGCTTAAAAAGGCCTTTTCTGACTATACCCCATTATGCGAAAAATGTAGTTTTCAAATATCGTAATATACAGTGCCCTCCATATTTATTCATACACTTAAATGTTAAATGTAACCCCAAAAAAAAAAAATATTCAGGAATATTTACATTTTTGCACTGATAAATTTAAAATTATTAAATTATGACACTCAGAAAAGAGGAACATACTATGTTATCTGCAGAGTGATATAAAGCTTTTTGGTCTTTCTGGAAATTATTTTTCCAAAAACACAAAAAAAACAAGGTAGCTAAGGAACAGGAAAAGCATTCAGTTACACCCCCACTGTACACTGGTAAACTGTACACTGGTAAACTGTACATCGTCTGCACCGCAGTGACGTTTGGGACCGTATCGTCTGCACCGCAGTGACGTTTGGGACCGTATCGTCTGCACCTCAGTGACGTTTGGGACCGTATCGTCTGCACCGCAGTGACGTTTGGGACCGTATCGTCTGCACCTCAGTGACTTTTGG
>JAOVYW010073704.1:0-19552 GCA_025775045.1 Hiodon tergisus
AAGCATAGAATTTTCCAAAATGTCTTGGTAAGCTGAGGTATTAACATTTCCCTTCAGTGGAACTAAGGGGCCTAAGCAAACCCTGGTAAAACAACCCCAGAGCATTATCCCTCCTCCACCAAACTTACAGTTGGCACATTGCAGTCAGGCAGGAAACATTCTCCTGGCACTTGACTGGCCCGCACAGAGCCCTGACCTCAATCCTATCGAACACCTTTGGGATGAGATTGCAAGCCAGGCCCTGTTATAGCTGCAAAGGGGGGAACAACTTGATATTAATGCCGATGTATTTAGAATGGGATGTCATAAAAGCTCCTGTAGGTGTAATGTGTAGGTGTCCCAATACTTTTGTCCATAGAGTGTATTTGGTATCTTATTTAAAAATACATTTTGATGTATCTCTGCCCATCCTTACACACACACACACACATACACACACACACACAAACACACATACGCATCTGCGCTGTATCTATCGACCAGGGGTTCTTGACCTCTCTGTTTACACAAACCTGAAGTAAGTATTACGACAGCATGTTCTCTGCAAGGTCAGAGGTCGATGGAGGCGTGTGTGGATGCCTTTAAGTGGTCAATTGTTTGAATCCTGTCCTGTTGAAATTAAGAGGTCCTACAGCTGTCAGTGTTAACTGAATGAATGATGGGTGAGATTTAAGACCATTGCTGTTCACTGAGAAGGTGTGGTGTGGTGAAGAGTTTAAGGTGTTAAACTAGAGACAGAAAGGGTACCAGTTCCAATCCAAGAACTGCTGTGGTATCCTTGAACAAGATAAGTTGATATGCAGCTATTTAACTGGGTAATGTTGTTTGGTATGTAATTTCCTCTGCAGAAGTTAATCATAATTGTGGTAATTTATGCTGGAACACCAGTGAATAACTCAAGCCTCTGGTAGGAAATACAGGGTTCTTAGTAAGTTTTATTGACAATTTGCCATTACTTAGTTTAGTTACTCTCTGTTGACTTGGTTTGTGGGCTTGAGTTATTGGTGAATAAAAAGAATAGTTTTTTAGGAGTAGGAGAGTAGATTGCACTTGCGGAGAAGTAAAGAACTAAGAGAGGTAAACCTGACAAGGAAAACTGATGAGCACTTAGATGCAGTCAGTTTGCGGGTTTAGTTTTATTTGTAATTACAGAGAGCAAGAGGTTTAGTTTTAATTATGAGATGAGCAGAATGCCACTTCTTATTTACGCTAATGTGATTTATTTCTTTTTTTCTCTGCCAATTTGTCAATTAGAAATAGCTTTTTGCTGATGCAGAGACCCATGTGCCTGCAGGCTGTACGGTCCTTTCCGTCAGAGGTAAAGTCTGCCTACACCTGGTAAAAATGTGGTACTACAACATTTACAAACGCTGAATGAAAATGGGTACTTTTATGAAACAAAATAACATCAGACTTTTTTTTTACGTATACAATCGGGTCAGAGTTTAATGGAACAGTGCGGGACATTCATCTGAGCGGATCCTGTGCATATTTTGTAAACAGTCTCCCTGTCACAACTTTTTTGACAATTCACAACTCAAAAACTCAAAATATCTGCTCTTTCTTGTCTCTAGCTTTAGCGTCTGAAATAAAACCCCATGCTTTTGAGAGAAAGTACAAAAAGATATCGGATGAGTAGCCCTGTGTGCACATGTGCTGGAGGCTGTCTGCCACCGCACCGTGCACTCAGAACGGAAGCTCTCACTGCAATGACCCTGGTCCACTGTCGAACATCTTGGATCATTTCCTGACGTGAAATCACATGTCATGATCAAGGGCTTTAAGGAATGCGTGGGCATTTTTATGTCGCTTTTTAGGGCTGAATTCTTAGTCCTTAGACAATAGCTGTGTATATCGTGTGGCATCCTGATTGCTCTCTCTCAAATAAAAAAAATAAAAACTAGAGTATTCAAGGAATTTCCCTTGTTTTCTCTTTGCATTGGCGGTCAACCAAAGATAATCAGGTGTTCAGAAACTTGAGTAAAGCACCCTCTCCTTTCTGAATTCTGGTTTTCTGAACGTATACAAGGTGAAACTGCATTGTTTTTCTGTCCAGTGTGGTGATGCTAGGGGCCACCTCGTCATATTGTATGGAATCCGGGAGATTAAATGCCCGAAACTTTATCACCACGTATCCAAATAAACGTCACACAGCACAACATTCCTTTACTTGGTTTACAATATACAATTGTATTGCCGGGTTTGTGGATCAGAAGAGTGGGTTCAAGTTGTGAGGATGCATGACGTCGCTCTGTTTTGTGACACCACACACCTTGCTCATCATGGTTAGATGAAATCTGATTCTACCTTTGTGATGGTAGCTTTTGTGTAACACACTGTGCCTTGGGTTATTAAGATATAAGCTTCAGCGGGGGAGAACATATGGGCCTGATGCAAAAAAACCTCCCCACCACACTGAAGATTAATGTAAGAACATGGAGTTTATATAATAACCGTGACTAAGTTGTTACCATATCCTTCAGTGCTTTGATTTCTACAGTGATGTGTTCTCTGATGGCAACCACACCCGACTGATTCAAGTTCACCACTCATTGTGTGTCATGTGCCCATATAATGTGAGTCATACATCAGCTATACCACTACTTATGTAGAAATTTAGTGAATAGAGAGATTTAGACAGAGAGAGAACTAACATATCACGACAGGATTTTAAAAAATGACTGCAGGAAAAATAACACGATATTTCTATAGTGCCTAAGTTGCACTCTATTCCTTCAGCAAATTCCACTCTCCGGCTGGACAGCGGGGAGGACAACTGTTAATGTCTGTGCTGCCCCAAATCTAACAAGCCTCCGCGTTCCTCTGCTTCTCCTAGCAACGGCACCCATTGTCTCATCTGCACAAAGGACCGGAGCCGTTGATTTGAGAGGATGAAGGCTCTTTACCCTGCTTCGTCCATCTTCACTCTCTCTCTTCCCTCTAATCACCCCAGCACAACAGTAATAAAAGTATCCTTGTGGGTGCAGCTTATTGGAGGAAAGTTTTCGGCATAAATTTAACGAATTGAATGGCAGGGTGAGCGAAAGCGCTTCGGACAGTTGAAAGTGATTAAATGTGATAAAACACTTGTGCACCGGTTTTGCATTTGTTTCTTTGAACTTCACTCAGAAAGCTTTTTGAGTTTAATTTCCTCTCTCTCCAGCTGCGGAATTCAATCTTCTGTCGAGGAACGGACCCCCCGCAGTAGGACATGGTAGAATGGGTAGAAGATTGAAGCAGACTTTGGGGGAGGGGGTGCAAGCAGGGTGGATGACAAGTGTCTAAGATGACCTGCTTCGGTGATCAGGGCCAATGGCAGTTTAGCTAGGACAGGCTTATAGCCTCATTGGGCCTTGACTCAGACATAATCCCAACCCTACAACACCACCCCCCTCTACCAGCGGCTTTTGTACAATGATGTAAAAGATTTCGGCCTCCGGCTGCCCCTTTGCCAACATCCTGCTCTCGGTCTCTACCAATTATCGAAAGTTTTACGAAGCGGCCATAGTTAGAGTCGAGGTCTTAGACAGTGTATTATTGTCTCAAATCTGGCCTGCAGCAACACTGCCTGGGACTGGAAGATTTGCTCCGGCAAAGTACTGCTCCAGCCTCCACTTTCATTTTTCTTTTCTTTTCCCTTTTCTCTGTGTCCTTCACTGTGCAGTTAGTAATTATCATTTAAAAGAAAGTGATCAGGCCATCTGCAGAGAGGAGAAAGAGGGAAGATGTGGAGAGAGTAAAACTGTTTTTTTTTTTCATTTATCTGAAAATAACGCCCCCTTGTAGCTCTGAGGCAAAAAAAAATCAGAGACCACATTCGTGTTTCCCCCGATGCAGACCGGTGAGTGTGCAAGTGTAGACAGATTCCACCCTACTCCTGTCCCTAGTCTTTCTGCGGGTGATTTGGTTTAACCTCTCGCCTCTTCATCACCATGCCTGTCAAAGCAACCAGAGAGCATCAGCAGGAGGCTCTCCCAACATACGTATTTACAATGGCCATAAATACGGGTAACAAATGGGCAGGGGGATATAGTGTCAGGATGGATTCTGGCCAAAGATTGATAAAGTTACAAGATAAAGAAAGCAACAAAGAGCCCCTATTTTCTCCATGTCAAGGGGTCTCTTTTGCTGCCACTCACTTGTCTCTGACCATGGAGAAAATAACTTCCTCGTAATTTTCTCAGATTCAGCCTGCAGAGTATACTGTTGCATTTATTTAAACATTGGAATGAGATACTCAGGTTTCTGCAATTTCTGTTACAACGAATAATGATCTTCATGATGGATTTTACTGTTGTGGACGTGTGCAAGACCTGGTGCATGTAGAGTAACGGATTCAGAGACACTTATTGACGTTTGACACCTGTGAACTTTGATTATTCCTTTGGCTCTGCTTTGCTCACAGTATCTATGAATTTGACAGTATGAATATGAATGATATAACCATAATCATTACAAGCCTTCTTGGATATCTCTGCAATCACAACTATACATTATAAACAAGCTGAACAATACTTTTTTTGCCCAGGAATACTTTGATTATATTACTGGGCTTTTTTTCTGATTGAGATTCTTTGTGCTTTATAGACCAGCCTCTAACCAAAGGAATCGCTTGCCATTTATTCCCTCTCTCCAAACTGGCAGCGACGTGTGTGAGGGAAGAGCACGCCCAGTGACAAAGAAAATGTACACACGAACAGTATGGGTTGTAAGTGGAAAATTTAAAAGCAATTTAAAGACATAATATAGACAGTGTTCTACCTGATGACTGAAGAAAATAGTGCAGAATAGTGGCATAAACAAAAAATCAGACACGTAACAGATACAAAACAGTGCCATTTATTTAGTCTTATTAAGGTTCTCTAAAGCTTATTCTTGATCTTTATATTGCAACCCAGCCACATTTTATGTCTCAGTTATACAGGGTGCCTCATTTTTATTGGGTTTCAAAATCTCTTCGTAGGAAACTGTTGTCCTTCCAGATAAGGAAAGGGTGACTTATGGGAGAGGTCATGTCCCCATCCCTATGTCATAACCCTGTCCCTGTGTGTTTCTATCACTAAGGTTCTACATGTTGCCCCAGAATAAGATGGCACGAAACCAACCCATATCTGTTTTTGATGACCTGAAAGTGAATAGCATTTCCGACTCCTCTCCCTCCCGTTTGTCCAGGCACAATCTGTGATGTGTCTCGAAACCTGTGGATTCCATGACACCTCCTCTGAAAGAAGGCGTGTCCTCACAGATACAGAAGTTTCGCTTTACTTGTTAACTCTTGCCTCCTACCGCTTGTAGTAACCTGGTGGTAGAGCCTTCTCAAACAGAGCCCCTCTACTATGGAAGAGTTTGCCAAATTTTGTCTGGGAATCTGAATATTTAAACCAGCTTTTCCTTGCAGTCACTTCTCTATCAGTAGGCAGTAGTCATTTCCTGTAATTCCTAATTATTTGAAGGCAATTCATTTCTATTTTCTTGAAGAATTTGAGGCTAGAAAACCAGAGTGGCATAATTGATATTCATAGTTGAAATATTTTCAAAAATAAACATTTGATCAACACTAACTAATTTACTCTACCTCACCTTGATTCTTGCTTCATACCATATTTAGCTTTTTCTCTCCCCTTGTCCCTATCATGGGTGAGATAAGCTGTGGCTTGTGGAGAGACGTATCATCTCCAGTGTAGCCCTGGCAGTAAGAACCAATAACTTGGAACAAACCACCTGTTGGCCATTCCCTCTAAAAAGAAATCTGTTCAGTTCTTTGTGACAAATTCTATTTGTAAAAATGCAATATAACAAATACAATTTATTTGACTGATTAACTGATTGTAGTAAACCACCAGTCATCCACTAGACCCACTGAGCTCAACACAGCTTCAGTCAAAGTTTCTGTTGACCGGTTTAGCAAGCTTTAAATATAGGAATACTGTTTGCAGGGATATCTGGAGTCTTGTGTGTCTTTGGTGTCCTGAGCTCCAGAAGAAGAGGAACAATAGGTGGGATCAGAGCAGTTGATGGATCTGCCTTAGAGTGTTCTGGTGTGTTATTTGGTGCCTTGACGGCAAATTTTTTGGAGAAATAATGAGTACACAAAGGATCCATTGAAAGATGGGCCAGTCAATCAGAAGCTGGGGTTAATAGCTATGCAATGGAGGGGTGTAGGGGTATAGGGGTATAGAAGTGTGGGGGAGCCCTTTCATGTCTACTGCTTAGTGCTTTGTCCTCAATGAGGGGTGTGTTTGTCCTTTACCAATTTGCCTGCTCTGAGAAATACGAAAACAAGCCATTTCAAACTGTATGCTGAAGGATAATCAGCACTCCAAAAATATCTGCCTGATCTAAACCCAAAGACAGCATTCACAGAAGAAGTCATTAAGTCTTTATTAACCTAATGATTTAATAATGGTGGCTAACCAGGTGCTATTAATTATTGCTGCTATTCCTTTAGCTGAACCTTTAGAGAAAGTAAACAAAACGTATCATTACCTCAATGCAAAGATACTCCACCCACTGTTGCTATTTTGATGTTTTGTTGGAAGGAATGTGTTTTTGTTTTCTGTTGTGGAAAAATTTGCTTGGACCTGGCGACCACACAAGGATTTGATCAGATCAGATGTTAGACATGTGTATGAGTGAGTTGTTTCAGTGGTGTTTCATGCCTGCAATTTAGCATTTTTAAAGATATGGAAGGAAAGTTGAAGGCCTTTGACCCACAGGGTTCCTGTCAGGCATTAGAGCTAAGTGCAGACAGATGAGATTGGGAAGAATCTGGAACTACGGATGAGTTCAGGCGACCTGAGCTAAACAATGTCTCCTCAGGAGATTGACCTCAGAAACCAGAGGGTGGGGCCACGGCATTGTGAAGACTGATGCCGAAAATGAGAAAGGGGGAGGACAGGAGGAAGAGATGAGGTGAAAAACAGAGTAAGTGTGACGATTGACAGAGTGAGGATAAGTATGCTTGGAGAATGTGTACAGCGTGAGGGACAGCGTAAAGAGGGTGAGAAGGGAGAGTAGGGGGAAGTTGGACTGATGGACAGAAGGACAGATTAAGAAAGAGGACACAATACTCTTGTGTATCCAGACCGGACAGGACCGGGAGAAAATCTAGTGAGGGTAAGTCAGCACTAGCCCTTCTCATCAGTGACCTGGGTCTGTTCATGGAGAAGAAAGCACTCCTGTGTCCCCTTCATCCTAGGTTTGGGTGAAGACCAGCCTTGTTTTTAAATTCTTGTCCCAGGGAACTTTTCCCAGCTGGTCTCCCACCATGGTTATAGGGACTCAAAGCCCCCTCTTACCCTGCCACTCTTGTCTCACAGCCGGACACTGCCCCCCACTAACCCACGGAGGTCATATCCTTTGACCTCTCGCCTGAGGTTATTTGCTGTGAGGTCATCATTAAAGAAGGGCATTTTGTTTTGCCTGCGTTTCCTTTGAGCTCTGGGTTTACCCAGTGTCATCAAGGCCATTGATCTACTCCAAATGAGCTTATTGGGGGCCTGCAATTTGTTATGTCCACTAAGGACAAGGCTTTGAGTCAGGGCAGGGGTCAGAGCACATAGAGCTCAGATGCTGGAGTAATCTGGAATTAAGATCCGCAATGTGAAATTAACTGTCATCTTGGTATGTTTTTTTTTAAAGTTGATATTGTGTATCCTGGTCCTTGCAGGAAGCACTTTAAAGTAGGATAGTTCATCCCCTTCAGTTGCCAATATATTTATATGTTCTCTTCGGCCATATTCTGGAGGAAAGGACAGAGGGGCAAGTCTCCTCTTTTAATTGTGTCATATATCAGACTTATCATCTTGGGCAGCTCTAGAGTGAGTTTTTGCTGGGAAGTTCCATCCATCCATCCATTTTCAAAACCGCTTATTCTGGTCAGGGTCACGGGGGACACCGGAGGCGATCCCGGCAGGCATAGGGCACCTGACAGGGATACACCCAGGACGGGACGCCAGGCCATCGCTGGGCTGCGGGGAAGTTATCCCTCGAAAATGCTATTTCGTTTTTTTTTGTTTTGTTTTGTTGTAATTGTGTTGCGTGCTTGAGCAGTGTATAGTTCATAGGACCCAGATGTTTGGGATGAGTCTGTAATGGGGGGATTAAGTGTCCAGATAGCTATGTGTTTCCTAAGCAGGTTAGGGTGCTGGGTCGGGGAGGGCTTTGTTTAATTACAGACTTGGGGTAACCTGACACTCCCTCTTCTTCTCCCTGTATTATCTCTGGATCTTCTTTCCTCTCATTGGTCAGGGATTAGGGGGACTGGAGGGGCCCAGGTCATTGCTGAAATGCCTGTAAAGCTGCTAAGGGAACGTGCCGGTGCTGGTGAGAGAGGGTGTGACAGAGTTTGGGAGCCAACAGATTACACAAATGTGAGAGCTCTGACTACACTTTGAAATAAAGATATTAAAATTTATATTATATGTAACGTACTATATAACAATGAATTCCATGTAAAATGCAAAAAATGTCTAAAGAAAATGTGATCTGTCCTCATGGCTTTATTTGTGTACTAAAATCAGTCTCACCAAACTTAAGGAATGGTTTCCAAACGTCGACATGGTTTGCAGATTAATTAAAAAAGAATATCCCAGTTGGAGACAATCTTTAGATTGTCCTTCATTTAGAAGTGCACATTTCTTCTTAGACTGGCTAAATGAGTATGTGCTGATGCTATGCTGAGCACAAGCAAATACGGAAGAACCCTCCTTGCCAAAGCTTTTAAACTGGTCCTTGCATTATGCTGTGGGCGGGTGTCGGGGACAGAGGTCAAAGTGAGATGTTTGCTCAAGAAGGGATGTCCAAACATCCATCATCATTACTGTCTGGAATCTCTCCATTTCTGGAACCTATCTGATTGATTATCTGTCGGTTTTGCAAATAACAATAAAAGCAAGAGCTGGATGTATATTCAACAGTGCCATCACCGGTTTATCTATACCTTTGGTCTCCAAAATTAAGTAAGTGAAGATATGTTGTTTTTTAGCTCTGTAGCTAATCCTCACCATGTGTTCGCGTACCAGGTGTAATTACACAGTTGGTGTTCTGATAGTTTAAAACCAAACCAGTTCTGACCTTTGCTCAACTCATAACGCACTTGACCAGCTCTCTCCCAGCTCTTTACAGAGTCACAAAGAAGTGGAATTCATACCTGTTTCATACCTTGATCTAGTAGGTACAGTAAAACAGGGGAGTTTACCTGCTACTACCTCTAACTTACTTTAAGTTCTCCGCTGGTGATGTACATCACTAATCTCTCTCCTTGCCTTTGCCCCCCACTGCAAAAACAACTCCCTAATCAACATCAGGGACTTTCTTGGTTGGTAAAATGATGTATTGGAATCAGTCCATGGCAACCTATGGGTTTAAGAAATCCAAAACCGCCAACTGCACTCAGAAGTTCAGATGATTCCCACAAGAAGGAGAGTTTCCTGCGACACACTTGTTCTTGAATATCGCCTGCAAAAATAAGCATGTAACCGGGCTGGTACCAGGTTGAGGAATCAGAGCAAATTAGGCCAGGCCTGAAAATGATGTGACACTTTACGCCTATCCCACCAGCCCTGAGATTGGGCTTCCTATGATGAAGAATTGAGAGTGCCAAATGCAGCATGCTACAGGTGTTTGAAATTGTTTGGATTTTGATCACACCAAGGTACGAGAGAGACACCTGAATGAGCACCACGCCGGCTTCCCCAGAGAAGCCATGTAAACCATGCATGGCCTTGTGTGGGGTGTCTGCACAGGATGAGCTGTGTGCGGCGACAATGTGAGACAATGGGGTTGAAAGAACTCCATGCCGTGGTTTGGCTGAACTCACCGTGAACTGAAACAGATTTATTTTCTCCGAGGCCGTTCCTTTCTGAAGGGAGCCAGATTTACACGCCTCTCTCCATGGGCTCGGTGGAGTGGGTGGTGTGGGGGGGGGGGGGGTACTGGATGTCTTGCGGTCAGCAGCTGAACTTTTACCTATCCTGTGCTCTTGTGAGCCTCTGTGACTTTAGGAAAACACTGCTTTCCCTAAATGTTTATTTTAAAATTTGAACTTTTTCTCATATAGAAGCACAGTAGTCTGTGGCCTGCTAGCCTGACCAGCCTGGTCAGACCTACTTCTAAGGACCGCACACCATGGTAGCAAATATTTCTATTTTTCCTAATTTCCTCTATGGAGTAACTGCACAGAGCACATACAGCATGCATTATATACGCTCAACTTGTTGGGCGGAATATGTTACATAGGGTGGACCTACGAATAACGTCTAGAGGAATGTAGAATTATTGTTTTTCCTTTCTTTTTTAAAATTCAGTCTGACGATTCATTATACAACATTTGGATTTTTTGTTTTAAAACAGAAGCTTAAATATTAAAACCTGACAGATGGATTGGTCCCCAACAACTCTCAAATCATGCGAGAACACCTAAAATATACACAACCATTTGAGTATCTAATAAAACTGAAAATTTATCACAGGAAATTGCAAAAACATTTATTACATTATATGGTACATTGAACACATTCCACTGTATTGACTGTCACAAAATACATATAAATGTGCTACATATAAACGGAGAACACAGATTCATATGCATAAAATAAACTTCACACTATGATTCATGTGAGTTTATGAGTGTGTGATTAATGAGCACTAGTTATTTCCTGAAACACCAAACCTTTTTCACCATCAACTTAATTGACCAAATGAATGCATTTTTCCTTACACTGGGTTTCATTTGCTCAATATTTTATCTAGGAACTAGTCACTGGCTTGTCAACAGACTACTAAAACCTTCCCTCTCTCACAGCAACTCTCCTTTTCATGCTGTAGCTTGTTCTCTGGACAATCACTATTATTAATTTAGCACTGGCGGGCATTCATGCTCCAGCCTGTGTGTAGATCCTCAGCTCATCTAATCAGTTGACACATGCCTGGCCTTAGGCTGATATATATATATATATATATATATATATTCTTTTTCATAAGATAATTTTTAACACAAAATCTCAACCCCTTAATGGAAAATGGGAAATGCCTCTGATGCAAGATGGTGTCTGAAAAAATACAAAAAATAAAACTGAATATAGAAACCTCAAAACGCAAGGGTACTTAACTCTCTAGCGCTTTGCCTCTAATTCAAAAGAATAATGTTGGGGTTTTTTTATTGGTGATTGTCTTTATTTTCCTTCAAAGCATCTGATACAAAAGATCTTGAAAGAAATGATGAATTAGATCATCCTAATCTGAAGAAGATGGAATTTGAAAAGAGGAAACACTTTCTTTTTCCGTTATCAGCTAAGGTAATTATTATTACATATATGGCACTCAAACCAGTGTGTGACTCCATAGACCTTTGACAAGGCTAGCAATGGTGAGTTCAGGAGTCGTCACACAGCAAAGCTAAATCTGTGAGTGCTGTGAGCCTGAGTGTGAAATATTGCACTGGTAAAGAAACTAACGTTGTGACCAGAAGATCCCAGCTTTAATTTCTAAAAGGTACACTGCTGTTGTACCATTTGAAGATATTGCTCATATCCAAATGTACGGCTAGATAAGCCTGTAAGCCATGTAAGTCACACTAGATACGTGCCTTTGCATGCTAACCAAATATATGATGCGACTGATATACATCCAGTGATTTCCGATAATACCCTGAAGCACTGCCATTACTGCTGAAGTATTGCGAAACTTTTGCCTTTACTGTCTTTACTGTCTTTACTTTACTTACTGTAATTTATTTCTCCTTTCATTTACCCTGTAATGAGGGCCGGTATCCCCCAAAGATGGACAGTGAATGCTGTGAATTACTGCTGATTTCACATTCAATCAAATAATTTTTTTCGCATTTTCACACCATAAAGGTTTTTTTATTTATTAGTGCTAAAGTAAATGGCTTAGAACATGACGTATCTGATTAGACTTTTTGTGCCAAAAGTTAGTGTCGAGTACCTTCACAAAGATAGCTTTTATTGAAAACAACAAGCAAAGTCTTCAAACCCTAGTAACGAATAATACATTTGCCTAGTAAACAATCAGTGTTTAAAATATATAAGCGTTTGTTTAGACTCTCAGCCAAGAGGCTTCTCCAGGTCGTTACACTAGAGAGATGTTGGCTCCACTTTGACAAGCCTGTGAGGTCTGACCGCTTGCATTAAATTCATCTTTAGGGCCTTTGTCTCATGACAGTCCAGTACTGATTGGTGGGGAGACTGGAATCAGAACCAAGGAAAAATGCAGAGATGAGCCAAATCACAAAAATTCCCAAATATTGGGTAATGAAAAGTTCGAATTCTGTGACCATGGTGGTTGTTTTTGTTTTCGAAAGATATTTGGGTATTTCTGCATATAGAGGTTTGAGCCCGTGTGGTATTATCAGGAAGCAAATTTCATTCCACAACACTAGATACAGTCTCCATGACTTTAATGTGAATGTAATTCTCACATTCTCTGCATTACTAACAGGATAACAGATTTGATGGGGTTGACTGTAACTGACCTCTGTGCTCTATTTATTTTAGCTGTGCTTTAAGCCTGATAAGTGTATTTCAATTCAGAATCAGATTTTTCCATTTCACACGTTCTGGTGCAACAAAAAATTGTGTTATCCCGAATTAAATAATTGTGTCCAGACACACACACACACACACACACACACACACACACACACATACACACAGTGAGTGTAAATGAGTAAACAAATGAGTGGGAAGAAAGACGTAACTCCTGCACCAGGAGGAGGGCCAGGGATTTGGAGAAGAAAAACACAAAAACAGGGGAAGAGAAGGGGAGGAAAATTATCAATTACTGTAATTATAAGCTGAATCTTTTCACTCTTTCATTCTCCCAGTGGAGGAAAAGAAAGGCAGGGAGGTCCCTGTGTGCCTCCTATTCCTCCCCCCAGCCTGAGGTGCAGCTCATGATCCGGGGTTGGCATTCCGTACATTACCGTGAATGATGTGGTTTCTGTCTCTGATTGAACCCCAAGTTCCAAAGCCCAGTGTCATTACCTGAGGATGCTTTACTTTTCACCTTCCTTCCATAAGAGCTTCTGCAATGCGTGGTCCAGGGGCGGTGCTGGTGGCCTCTGCTGTACTTATGGTGGTTAGGTTGTGAGCATAAAATGTTTTACGATGGAAAATCATCCCAACTCCATCCGACCGACATGCAGACATGCGCGCGGAGGGGATTTCTCCCAGTTTTTAATTCAAAATTTCAATGTTCCCCTGCTTTATTTAGCATCCTGCCCCTCCTTGTGCTGGTCATCTATGCCATGTCAGTCATTTATTTTTTTCAGCATTGTTTATTAAAGGCACCGTGACCTGGTGTTCCTTCATCCCATACACAATATATCCCTGAGGTGCATGGTTTGACTCCTTTCCCTGCCAGTGCTGGCAGAGCTGCCTCACGCTGTGTGTTCCTGGAGAGACGACTCTGAGTCAAGGAAGTAGGGACATTATAAACAGTGTGTCAGACTGACTCACCAGACCACAGTCTCTTAGTTCTGTCAGTTCTACAGTTCTGCGGTCTGTGAGTTGTTTCTGTGCTTGAATAAATAGAAGTGGCTGGCAGGGCAGAAAGATGGGGATTGCCATCAACCCCCACTCCTAAATGGTGGACTGCTCTACTCAAGCAGGGGGTCTCTTTGCACCTGGCTCTCATTTCAGATTTGGGATTGCTTGCCCCTATGATTCCTTTATGCATGATTGATATCCAACAACACAATGGAAGCATGTTTATCAGACCGTACCTCCTTGCTGTGGAAGTCTGCAGGCCCTCATTGTCTCTCACTTTTATGCCATCAGTGTGATGGATGGTCCAGGATGTGATAGGGGTTATATGTATAGAATGAAGTTATCTGGTGTCCTGCCACCTTGGCAAACTATTTAGGTACATTGTATTAGAGGGGTTGTTGACCATGCTCTGTAGAAGAACTGATAGATTTGTTACACCTGGTACAGGTAAAAAAGGAAACTATTGTTTTTATTTTTCACCATTAAGTTTGCCAATATAACGACTCAAAGGACACCAATAAAGTAGGTCAATCTGGGAATGATACTAGACTGGGATAGATGCAACAAAGAACACTGGATCAGTTTGTGTGTTGTAGGTTTTATATCCATTTATTTATCCAAATCTTTTGCAAAAAATCTCATATTTCATGAAACATGGGGGGAAACTAAGTCTATCTGGTGCCAAGTGGTCTCTTTCTGGTAAATTCCTGCATGCCTCTGGCAGTGGTGGTGTTTGTGGCAGTTGGTCTGTCCCGTGCCTCTGACAGTTTATCTTTGCCACAGCAAGTCTGGGCACGACTAGTTTGGATTTGCCATGTTTATACCCAGCGTGAGGTGATGGACTCGCGAAAAGATTTTGCTTTCAGGGTTTCACTCTTTTGTGAGGATTGAGCATGCTCCTCCACACCACAGCGCCCCCCCAGGGAGGGGGGCAAGTCAGGACAAACAAGGGTGTAAACACTGCATCTTACTGCTCCCCCCAGGCTGAATCTGTCAGCCCACTTGCTTGTCAGTTTCGTGTAAACATCTGTCTGTACTATAAACTAATAAACCCGAGTAGGCCGGGGCAAGAGGATCTGAAAGCTTGCTCAGCTCTGAGCCAGCTCTGCTCCAATTGGCTGGGCTGCACCCCAGTAGGACAGGGGTTGCATAACCAGGACGTTTGGGGAGTTTCTGTGGGGATCAGCAGCTGTCATCCTCCATAAAGGACGCATCTCTGAGAAAGCTTTAGAAAAAGGAAGTCCGTTATGTAAATAATAGTAACGATGACGTGATAGCGGGAGAGAGGTGCTAAGAGATCATAACAAACTGAGTGGAATGAGCTGGGTGGGAGATTGTACGGAGTACAGATGCATTCTTTAGGCCGACAGTAAATAGAGGCCTCCATGGGCCATCCAAACGCTGGTGCTGTTCCTTTAACCACAAAATATTAAGTTTTGCTTTCTCTCAGTTTTCCTGTTTTCTCAATTATCTGTATCTTGCAAATTGTATAATATTGTGCAGACAATGTTGGGTAGGTAGAACCAGCTGGTAACGGATAATTGTTCTCTGAGAGAGGGATAGCAATGGTGCGCCAGCGCCTCCAGCTGGACAGAATGTGTATTGTATAAAACTAAACAGGAAGATGAGGAGAGGGGACTGCAAACAATTCTAAGCTAGTTTGAAAATCCGCATCCCAAAACCCTTATGCAAATATTAGCAGGAGAAATAGTAAACATTGTGAAAATTGTAATCATTACTGTATTCTGATTATTAGCAACAGTTTGTGTTGTGTGTCATCACCAAATTCCCTCGATCCTTTGTGCCACTTTGCTAGAACCCAAGGACATTAATCCATTGCTGGGCTAGGAAAATCCTCCGCATGCTCATGTTCCCCCTGTGCACTATTTGCTGTTTTGGAGTGCTCTCCTCATTAAGGAAGGTACCTCAACCACCCCTACTGAGCTAGCAGGTGGGCTCCAGATGCCAGTGGGGTAACTAAAGGAGGATGTTTTGTGTTCAATTTTGCCTCAAAGTTTTAGATTCCACAGGTCACACTGATACTTCAACAACTGGGTCAGAGCACCACTTACATCGCAATTCGGCATGTTGACAAACATGGGCTCTCAAAACGTGGAGCTGCATGCAAGGAGCTGAGTCCTACCAAGCTCACAGAAGGCTCCCAGATCTGCCACATTACTCTTGTGTTGCCTGGAGAATCTGGTGTTAATAAAAGGAAACATTGTACGTGTTTACTTCTAATGACATTGGAAACTTTTGATAGCTGAAAAAAAGCAAACCGAAGAATGCGTTCAGCAGATGTGGATAAGTCCATTGATGTAAAGAACAATCTGTTGCAGTTTGCAGTTTGCCTTTGAAGGCTAGATACATGTAGGCGGTTGACCTTCAGTTTCTCTGAGAGGTCTCACACAATGGAGCCGGGGGTGAACTGTCTCCTACCCTTGGAGGTTCGACCGTTAAAGGTCTGATTTTATCTGATCAAAAATGCCATACAAGCCACCCAAACCCGGTCCAGATGAAACGGCTGACAAAGAAAACAGGGACTGGTCCAAAAGCGCCTTTTGAAGGAGCTCTCAGTGAGGGTCCAGGGACCACTTTGGGCTACCGTTGGTGTGCCTCTGGAGTTTGCCCACAGCTGGCCTTGAAACTGACACGCTGAGTACCGGTCTTTGGACCACCTGTTGTTAGGTCACAGCCAGGGGACGCAGGCTGGGTGAGAAGAACACGCTCTTCATACCAGAAGCCCACTAACTACAATGCCATTCTTTATTTGCGACAGAGAGAGAGAGAGGGAAAGAGCTTTCATTTAGTCCTCGATCAAAGGGTTTGTGACTCAAATGAGAAGTGACACAGGGAGAAGCGGGCGAAAGGGGAACAAGGGGGAGAGCAAGCGGGTGTGCTCTCCGTTGTTCCTTTTCTTTTTATGATGTGAAACCTCCCCCTGGGAGGCTGATGTGCAGGTCGTGACCTTCGACCTCCTGGGTAGTTGGAGCAGTTTGGAAACGCGCACTTGAAGGACGTCGGCATTCATGTTAACCGTTGAGTTCATCTTTGAAAAGGCTTTCTAACTGTTCCCATAGAAAGCATACTCTTTTCTCTGTATTTGTTTGGGGTGACCTGGAAAAAGGCCATCCGTTCAAGTTGAGCTGGAAGAGGACTAGATCTGAGAGACAGAAAAAGAAGGGGAAAACAAAAAAACCTATTAAGTGAGTACATTTAGATCTAACGGCATCTGCTGTGAAAGTGCAATAAAGGGTTCAAAAAGGACTTAACACAGACAATGAGCGCCCCCTCCTTTTTGGGAGAGTAGTAGAAGGTTATGATTTCGAATGAGGGAACAGTAGTAAATTAAGTACATTGTACACCTATAACGTGGTAATCTGAAGTAAAACTAATAAAATTAAGCTGCACATCCGGACCATAAAGGGGTCTGAGGACTCTCAAGGACTCCACAATAAAAATATTGCCTTTAATTGCCAATGGTGACAAAATAGCACAACGTTTTAAAAAGTGCAGTGGTGGCTGAATTAATGATGAGTGACAGCTTTAGCGGTTTGCAGATTGCTCTACATTATATGGATGGATTGTATGGTTTCCCATCAACGTATATAGAAAAGTAGTACCCCCGCTGGCTGGCATACAGAGGCCAGTGAACGGCCTAGTCACCAGCCCCCTGCTGGCACAGCATCGCTATGTAGTCCTTATATTGCAGGCCAAATGATCAGTTGGAGATATCTTGAAATCAACAAAAGATATCTTTAAATAATTTATAGTTATCACTATAATTTACAGATACAATAACTTTAAATTGTTTTCAAATATCTAAATGCTATGCGTTTAAAGATAACTCTAAAGGATTTACAAATATCTATACATCTATGAATATTTATGAATGGTTGAAAGATACTTGTAAATAGACAGAAAGTATGGTATGAATTCCTATTATATATGGCATTATTACAATTACGACTAGTTTTATATCCCTACAATTTAATTTAGACTAGTTTTATTTCCAGTTCTTGATATCAATTATTCTACATTCAGAGTATTACACATTTAAGGACATCTGAAATTGAAGAATATATATATATATATATATATTTAAATTTTTTATTATTTAACTTGCTACAAAATCAGTTAATGATATCAGAAATGTAATGTTGTGATTTAATTTGACGAGTCAAAATCAAATTGCAGACATATTTCACAATGAAGATATCATTAATTGTAGCCTACTTTATAAATGAACAATTGTATTCTGACTAGTAAAAATTTAGATTATAGATACAAACTATTATGTTTCCACTAGTTGCTGAAAATATTAGCTATCACAATGTGGGGCTTCCATAGATATGAACAAGAAAAGGTAAGGAAAGCTGTTTAAACATTTAATCCACTAAATTCGTAAGTAAAAAGTCCATTATTGCTAGTTGCAACTGCTTTTTAAAAATATTTAAGTAAAATTCTTACTATTTACAAAGTCAATGAATTAAATCAGAAATATGACAAGGTGTTTTGCTTAATACTTCATACCTCACTTTCACTACAAGAAATCCACATTCATTAACATGTATCATTAATACAGTTACAACAAGTATTTCCAGTTCTTCATATAAATAAATATGATTAGTTGCAAAACAACACCCTTTATCATTAATTTTTATGAAAACCCATTTTAGAAATCTACTACTTTTACACCTAGGTTTAACTCCAATTTTTAAAATCAGTTCTGATTAGTCATAAGTCCAATTGTAGATATCAATAACTAATTTATGACTATTCATAATTCAAAATCTTAATATCTACAATAGATTTTTGACTAGTCATAATTTCGTTTCTCGATATCAACAATTTGTAGTTGTAGTAATGGAAATTTTCACTGGCTGAAACTGGGGGATATTTAAACAGCTTTCCATGTGTACTGAGGAAGGGAAGCTCCAGTGTCTCAGAGTGGCCAGGTCTGGGCCTCCATCCTCAACCCAAAGTACAACCGATTACAATATAAGACGTATTCTTTACAGCGTAGATAAATGGTTAGACAAAAAGTTCAAGCAATTTTGTTTAACAAGACATATTACCATGCAACCATTCATCAACTCCAATTCTCCTCAAAATCCGTATCGTTCATGTTTTGTTCCAGTGGATGATCTAAATGTGAATTTTCAATTATGTGACATTTCAGTAGTAAAAAATGCAAAATTGCTATGGCGTCCTCTTGCGACAAAACATGGTAGGCTGGATGCTATATATTGAACACTAGATGGCAGCACATTCATAAAAGAATGCAGCGAAATTGTACAAAATTTAAAAAAGAAAATATGTCCTGAGAATATGTGTCCTCAGAGGCAAAATGTAAACTTTATATGACTAAATAATACTAAATTGAGGAATTCCTTGGCATGGCTTTATAAAGGAGTGTAAATTAACTACTTGGCTACCTTTTATTAAATTCCATCGGACATGACAAAACATGATGAGGTTGAAAAATTGATATAGGGAATGTGCCTTATACCAATGATATGTGCCTTATATCATTCTGTCTCCCATTACTTGCATTGCGCATGTACAACATTCAAGATTCTCTCTTGGTTTTGGGTTGCACGATTGTGTGTATTGGGTTGGGATTACATCATAGGGATCCACCCTTTAATTATACTGACAGGCCTAATGCTGATGGCGACGTGTCTTCCGCAGGAGACCTCTGTTCTGCCTGAGGGCCAACAGTCAATGTGTGGAGTGTATAGCAGGTGGGAAACACAAGAAGGCAAGTCGCAGCGAATCGAGCATCACACCGATGACTTCATTTAGAGGCCTTTTCTGACTCAAAAAGTCAAACACACATGGACACACACTCACACAAAGTTTAAGTTAACTCTCAGCTGTCTGATTATTGAGGAGATAGTTCCAGTATTGGCTAAGCCATGGTACGGTTTGAGTTTTAGATCAGTAGATCTGTGGCAGAGAGAATGTGTGTGTGTGTGTGTGTGTGTGTGTGTGAGAGAGAGAGAGAGAGAGAGAGAGAGAGAGAGAGAGAGAGAGAGAGA
>JAOVYW010073706.1:0-19548 GCA_025775045.1 Hiodon tergisus
CCACATGAGAGGGCCTATTCCACCGTGGAGAAGGAGGCCCTGGTCATCAAATGGGCCCTGGAGAAGCTGAGGTACTATCTTCTGGGCAGGCGCTTCAGCTTGGTCACAGACCATGCTCCCCTCACTTGGATGGCCCGGGCTAAAGACACCAACGCCCGGGTGACACGGTGGTTCCTGGCCCTGTAGGATTTCGACTTCCGGGTGGAGCACCGCCCGGGCAAAGACCATGCGAACGCCGACGCCCTCTCGAGGCGCGACGCCTGCCTGTGGGCAGTCCGGGGGGACCCCGGCCTGCATCTAGGGGAGGGGGTGTGTGGCAGGTGCTTGAGGGGCAGTACCTTCCCTCCCCAGCAATCACCGGCACAGCTGACATGTATCAACTGATTAGGGAGGGAAAGAACAAAAGCCGGCAGACACCAGGGAAGAGAGGTGAGGATGATCGGGAACAAAGTTTGCTCTGTCTTGCAGCTCCTGCCAGAGGACGTACCTGAGTGAAGCCCCGAAGTCTTCCTCGGTCGGGACGCCGACCGTAGCGGCGACTAATTGTGCAAACCCGAACTGGGAGGAAAATTTCAGTTGTGCCTGCTATTACCTTTTTCTGCCCCGAATCGGGAAGAATTTCAGTTGTGCTCTTTTTTTCCTTTTCTGCCCCAAACCGGGAGGTTTCTCTTTGTTTCATTTTACGGCACGAGGGTGCCGAATAAAAGAATCGCACACGAAAGATGAATGGTCCCGATCCTTTGTTGTGGGAATTCCCCTCGCTCTGCACGTGCGGCACTGCTCGCACGCCCCGTGGTTGCCACAATAGGTTCCATATGGATTTTATAAACACATTTATACATGCATGCAAAATTGTGGTCTCAGTGTTTTACGTACTTGAACATCGTGCTTCATGCGTATATGGTAACTCTCCAGTAAATTGAAACTTTTTTATCAGAGGATGTGCTCTGTCAGTAGATATCTATGGCCTATGTGTATAGAGTCACACCAAATGGGACCACTTTCATCTGCTTTAACACGGATGTTAAACGGACTGAGAAAATGACTGTGTGACTGACACCCATTCTTTTACTTAAGACTCCTTATACAGCCAGACAGGATATTCAGGTGAAGCCGCAGTTCGAGGTTCTGAGATTCTCTTATATGTAAGATGAGTGTATGGTGAATATGTGAGATCAACATATTTATGCAACATTAAAAGAGACTGGTGTGGTACTCACAATAATGCATTGAGGGCTGTATTGGTCTTCAGGGCTCCAGCCAGAGCTACTATACCCTCATCCCCAATGGCATTCTCCTGGAGACTGCAGTGAGACCACACATACACACACACACACACACACAAAGACACAATGACAAAGAAGAATTAAACAAAGTATTGAAAAAACACAGATCTGCTACCCAGCTACCCAATTTGCAGCACAAGCTTATCAGTGTTTCGTTACTGTGCTTCATACAAACCATCTCTTTGTTTCTGTATAATTACCAAGGTTATGCTAGTTTTTAAATGTTTGGCTGTGTCGGTCAATTATGGTTTCTCCATTTGTTTACTGGAGGTGAATATATTACTAAAATATAATATTTTGTATTTTGAAAATACAAAAATACATTTCACACAGGGCTTTTTCGTTTGTTTCTAAAAGTTTTTTAACCTGAACTCAAACATCATTTCTGACATTTTTTGTAATATTTTTTTCAACTCACCTTTCAATGTCACCATTTTTTCTAAAGCAAACTTTTATAGACTATTAAATCCAAAATAATATTTTCTAACAGTAAAGAAACAAGGTCAGATGCCATTATTCATTTCAAATGAAAAAAATATTCAAACTGGTTAAAATGTGAAGACAAACACTGTATATACAAAACAGAGGGATCAGTATGTAAAAACAAAATCATTAATGAACTGGTTGGGCTGTTCACTGCTCCTAAGCAGATCATGCCAAAACTCTTCATTGTTTTCTTAGAAATGTTTACATTGATGCCAACACGCCATCTGTCGCTTATAATTATCAACAGAACCATAACAATCAAACTAAAAACCTTACGCAGAATGTGTTCTGCACACCATCCACACATCCGGAGTTGGTAGAGGTTAAAGCAAGCTGTCTTGCTTGGTTATAGGTTAAGCTAAAACTGTCAGTACTTCAGCCTGAGCAGCGCCATTTTGCTTGTTTTTGTTTTTGTGTGAGCACATGGTTTTGGTTTTTGTTATCAGAAGTATCACCTTGCCCCGCAACCTGCTCCTCCCCACCCGCCTTCCACCACACCTTGATCTGTTTTCACCTGTCTCAGTGTTTGGTCCTCATGTGTATGTTAATTAATGTTACTGTTAATCAGCCCATTGTTGTCTGATCATGGTCCTCCTGTGTATATGTTAATTGGTGTTCATTAGCCCCTTGTGGTCTGTTTATGGTTGCACCTATTCCCCGTTTACTTTTGGTTTGTTCCAGGGAATTTATACTTGTGTTCTCTGTTTGTCAGTTGCCAGTTCGCCTTGTTATGGCAAGCATACCAGCTGATTTCCTGTACTTCTGGTTTCCTAGGCCCTTCTTTTCGAGTGTTTCCCGGTTTTTTTTACTTCTGCCTGCCCTGCCTCTTAACCTGCCGTTTTTGTACCTTTTGGATTCTGCCCTGAATTACTGACTTCGGCCATCCCTTGACCTGTCATTTGCCTGCCCCCTGATTTTTGTAATAAATCTTTGTTTCCCCTTATTGTCAGTATCTGGGTCTTCTCCTGAGTCTTGACAAACACAGCCATTGTTGGCTTCCTATCTTATTTGGAACCTTATCTAACATTGATTGTTTGGAAATGTGATAGTTTAAACGGCACATGTGTAGTTTCTTTATCATTATCAAACCAGCAGGAAATTATATTTCTGGATTTCAGAAGACAAGCTTAAGAATGGAGACGTGAACAATGTGTTAAAAATGGATGATATCAAGAAAAGTGTCAGGTTCCCACTTCAAGGGAAAGGAGGAGAAAATTAGTATAGATACATACTCCAGGAGTTTCAGGGTGGTGTTGGACAGCAGTGCTTGGGCCAGTGCTTGGGCAGCTCTGGACTTGATAAAATTCCACTGCAGGCTGTGGAAGAGCAAGACGTGGTTGATTACAGAGACAATGCTGTTCTCAAATCAGTGAAACCTAGGTGTGCCTCTAATGAGGTCACTTACTGATCCATGGTGCTTTGTATGTGTGTGAAACACTGACTTACTGAAGGGAGGTGAGAGCATGGTTGACCCTCACTGCCCCTGCGATGGCTCTTGCTCCATCATCATGTAACAGATTAGCTGTTAGACTGTTTGAACAGAAAGACAAAGCGACAAAAGGAGAGGAAAAGCCAACTTTGTAAATTACTGCACTTGAAATAATTAGTACAATAAACATTTCAGTGCACTTTTAGAGCCACAAAGGGTATCTGACATTTAAGATCAATTATGAATTTTCACATTAATACATTTGTATGTCTTTGGTCTAAAATGCGGTCAGGGAGACTCACTCCAGATTTCTCAGTGTGCTGTTCTCTTGAAGCGCTTTGGCAATGTCCTTGGCTCCCTCGACCCCAATGGAGTTCTCACGGAGACTGACAAACCAAAAGACAAAGTTTAGTCAAAGTAGGAAGCATTTGCCAGCTCATCCCTTTGGCTCAAGTAATAATAGCAGCAAACAGTGACATTAAACTAATACCCAGAGGAAAATGCCAACTGTGCAGTTTATCAGACAGATGAAGGGAAGGGTCCTGAGGTTTCCCTATGTATGGCAGCGATCGGAGAAACATCTAATATGACATCTAGTGAATGCGAGGGGTACTCACTTCAGATCGATGAGTCCTCGGTTGATCTGCAAGGCCCGGGTCAGTGCTGTCACACCCTTATTGCTGATTGAGTTGTTCTGGAGGCTGGAATGGAAAACACGCACCTGAGTCAGTGTCACCCAAAATGGATCCACCTGCTGTGAAATGATTGAAGTGAAACAAGGATCACTGACTGAAGGGTGATGAGGCTGTGGTTCACAGTCAAGGCCCGGGCCAGAGCTGTCACCCCCTTGTCCCCGAGCTGGTTCCCAGACAGTCTATGAGGACACATCATGAATAGCATCATCAGAATGTTGTTTCTGTTGTTTCTGAAAATTGACTACGAGGTGATCTGATGTTTTAGTGCGGCATCGTTTCTTACAGCAGTTCTCTTAAAGACTGGTTCTTCTGCAGGGCCTCAGATATCCACCGAGCTCCCTCTGCCCCAATGGAGTTCTTCTGCAAGCTGGGACAGAATGGAAAAAGTCTAAAGTTAAACTGATTAAACTTATTAAAACAGATTAAACTGAACACATGAAAGAGTTTGGAACTGCCTCTGGTACTCTGGCCTAATGCAATTACTGCTGCAATGTCTATTCACAGGAAATGCATATAATCTAACTGCACTGAGTTTTAATGAAAATGCTCAATACAATGAGTTGACTGTGACCTGAATCACTCTGTGAAAGCAAGGTCAAAGCACTCCACTGCTCTCAGAGGACACTCACTGCAGAGTGATAATCTTGCGGTTGGTCTGCAGCACCTCCGCCATGGCTTTGGCTCCCTCGTCCTCAATATAGTTGTTCTGGAGGCTGAATGAAGAAACAACAGAGGACTTTTACAGGAGTCAGGCATGATGGTAAATGTTCAGCTAGCAACACTAAAAAGATTGATTGAATATTTGATTGTATACTGATGTGGATGAATATGCTCAATATGAGCTGGAAAACATGCAAAAATACCCATGCCCTTCTGGGGGAATCAAAATGTTTGCATGTTGTGGCTCTCAGTTGGTAATACAAATATCAAACTGTAAACCCACGCTTGCATAGTGGAAATTGATACGGGAAAGTGTCATCTGGGCCAAAGCATCACTCACCTGACTGACACCAGCACTTGGTTATTTTTGAGAGCTTCTGCTAGGGACCGGGCTCCTTTGGGGCCAATGTTGTTGCTGCGTAGGCTAGAAGCGTGTGAACACAATTCAGAGAAAGCTTCTCTTAAAGAAGTTCACTGTCATTAGCCTTACATCCAAATTAAAGAGACAGACACCACTGAGAACGGAAAACAGTTGGCCAGCAGCACCTTGGAGAACGTGCAGAGAGAGCGAACAAGGCCAAGCCACACAGCCTTCAGTACTCACTCGAGGGAAGTCAAACTCCTGTTCACCAGCAGGGACCTGCTGATGGCCTTGGCTCCTTTGTGGCTTATAGCATTCTCTGCCAGACTGTGAGGGGAAATGGGAGTGAACAGTAGGTCAACTGCTTTAGGATGACTTTCATCACTAGATAATCACAGAGTGATTCTCTCTTCCACTTATTAATGAGATACATTACGATTATAATACAATTCACTTGCTTGATCTAGAAATGTTGAAGGGTGAAGGGAGAAGAATGAAAACCAACAAAAACAGTAGCCTACTGTCAGACACTAGTTCAGATCTTCGTCATACCATTAAAAATACACCCATGGGGCAATTAATATGCACAAAAAGAACCTGTAGACAGATACAGAATTAAACCTGAGAAAGAACAGTGAGTCATAAGAGCTATGTGAGACAGAAGGGTGCTAGTTAATAATAAAAGACCACAAAAGTGGCAACAATTTAATTTAATTAGTTTAATTTATTTTCAGCTGCATACATCCATATTTTTACAGGCAAACCTATGAGTGGACCATTTTACAACGAGAGTGAAATATATTTCAAGTTAATAAAAACATATTGTAAACAAGACACAGAAAATTGCATTGAGTAGTTAATTAAATGCAAAAGAAATTCTCTTCAGTAAATGATTCCTGTTCCTGAAACACCCTCCCACAGGTTACCCCAGCTCTCCATTAGAACTAAAGCTGCAAATATGTTGCACTATGTAACACAAAGCAGTTGAAATTCCCCAGAGAGCACATCCAGTTTAATAAATTAAATGCATGTATATTTTGTTCATATAGTTGGGAAGCCTGCTTTAAAAGCAGTTTTATTTATTTGTATTTCAAGGCAAATTAACTTAATTACAGAGAGACATCTTGGAAGTTGAAAATGGCCCTTGAAGTTATGTAACTCCTCAATTACAACAGCCTACTACTAATAAAACTACAACCTTTACAAAGGGCCTAAAAGCTCTGTTACTTAGTGTATTGTTACACATTGGAATTCCGATGCTACTAGTTGTATGGTGCACAATAAAATGGTCATGTTCTGCAGTTCCCATGAGGACGGCACTTTTAATTAGATGGTATAATCAATGTGCTCCTTATGGAATTATCCAACCCCAGCAGAACACAAACTCAAAGTTTACTGTGGTTTAACATGTGCTCTAGGAAGACAAATTTGGAAATTATAGCATTGGCTAGAATATACCCATTGTCAAATATATATTTACACTACAGTGACATTTCTGCTGAAACAAAAACATGCTGTAATCATTAAGCAACACTTGATAAGTGTTCCTTATCATTACGAAGTGATGTGGAATGACAGCAAAACAAAAATCTCTTACCTGATCTTCTGAAGGTGACAGTCTTTAGCGCTCAGTAAACTACCCAATAGTTCCATGACGTCATCTTTAAAATTATTATTTTCCAGCCTGCCATACAAAATAGTAAAACACCATGTGAACAAGAGGTTCTGGTTGTTGTGGAAGTCCATTAGATAATTGCAAACTCAATATTTCTTGTAATTCTTATGGCTAAGAAACATATTCATAAAAGTTCAATATTGCATTTTGCCTTTATGTCATGCACCTCACCTCAGACTGTTGCAATAGAGAAGTTGTGGCAACAGACTCTTGACGACGGCATAGTTGAGACATCCTGAGAGGTTAGTCTCCTCAGAACATTCCTCGGACACCTGCAGCAGGTAGGCAAGGATTGAGCAGTTGAAAGGTGTCAGCTTGCCAGCCAGGCTGCTGCTGCGCAGGCCTTCCTCCACAGTGCGTGCAGGCTCTGTATGCTGCAGCTCCTGCAAGCAGTGCACCACGTTGACTGCATGGAGGGAGACTGTGCTGCTTGAGCTAAGGAGGCCCTGCAGAAAAGTTATGGCTGGGGCCCGGTAGCCAATGTTCTCGTCCCGAGCCAGCAGCAAGATCCCCGAAAGCGGCCTAAGCACCAGAGGGGACAGCATGCCCGACAGGAAACGCACAAACATGTCCAGCTGGCCGCCCTCGCTCTGCTGTGACCGCTGCAGGGCATTTTTGAAGTGATTCTGGAATCCAATCTTAGGCCAGGACATGCCACTCTCTGTGAAAAGGTCGAATATTGCCCGCTTTGAGGCTGTGTAGTAGAAAGAGGCAGCCAGGAACTCTTGGAGAGTGTGGTGGGTGAAGTAGTAGACTGTGCAGGCAGTAGACTCCTCCTTTACAAGGATACGGCTGCAGAGGATTCCCTGAAGAGAAGGCAAGTCAACCCCATAAGTCTTCATGTCCTGCTCATAGAAAGTGCACTTTCGTTTTGCCAACCCATAAAATGCTAATCGCCCCAAACTGGCCATCAGTCTCCGGCTGCTCCCAACGGCTTGTTCTATTTTAAGAGGTTCCTTGTCCTTTATGTCTCCTTCCACAATCATTTTAATGAAGTAAGAATACAGTTCAGTCCAGGTCCTGGGCAAGTTTTCTTGCAAATTGCTCCTTACAAGGAACCCAATAGTTGAGGCAACAATCCAACAAACACAAGGGATATAGGACATCACAAGGAATATCTTGTTACTTTTGATGTGGCTCCATATCTGACTTTCCAGATCTCTGTCTTGAAACAGGTGGCAAAAGAATTCTTGTATTTCTCTGTGCCTGAACCCTGGTATTTCAGTCATCCTGTCTACAAGGCCTCCAGGTATCTGGGCAGCAATATTGGGCTTAGAAGTCAGCCAGATAGAGGCTTCAGGGAAAATGTTTCCTCTGATGATGTTAGTGATCAAGTTGTCGACTGGAACTTCCTTTTTGGGGTCTATGCAGGACAGTGCTTCTGAGAAATCCAGTGAGCACTTGAACTGATCAAGTCCGTCAAAGATCATCAGGACCCGAGAATTGCTGTTAAAGACATGGCTCAGGTCAGTCACGTGGGGATAGGCCAGCTTCACTAGCCGCTCTGCTGACAGCTTTTCAAAGGTATTAAGCTCCCAGAAGCTGAATGGAAAGACAAAAGACACATCTTGATTGACCTTCCCCTTGCACCAGAGTTGGACAAAGCGCCGAACTAGGGAGCTCTTCCCAATCCCAGCCACCCCAACTGTCAGCAGGATGCGTGGGGGCATACTGACACGTGTGAGAGGCTGTAGTAGCTTGTCCAGGGTCAGCTGCCTTGCATTGTGTCTCCAGGTGCCTTTGGTGGCCTCGATCTGCAGGACGTCATGCTCCTTCTGCTGCAAGTCTGTGAGGCCTTCAACAAGCAGCAGTTTGGGGAAGCTGTCGAAAGATGGGCCCTCAGATATTAGGCCTGGGTGCCAGCCTCCATAGCGGCTCTTCAGTACTTCCAGATGTTTCTGTAGTATTGGATCTGCGCTCAAAATAAAATATCACACTGATTTATATTATAAAACATGTTACGCAAAATGCGATGGTATTCAATTCGGTAGACATCTTAGTTGGATATCAGTGCTACTTAAATGAACTATGAACATTTAATTAAAACTGTGCAACCCTGTCCTGTCTGACTTAGAAAACTATTTCCCCGATTAAGAAATTCTACAGGCGCGTTATTACTAATGACTATCCCACTAAGAAAAGCACCGAAAGCATTGGGCCGTATACAGGTTCAACTAACCGCGCAGCATGATCAGCCCGTACAGCTGAGCATTGGTTTTCTCAATGAATGCCTGGAGCGACTCCGATCCCTGGGAGCCTTTGGCGGCCAGAATGTCGATGGCCGTGCTGACCTTCTCCTGTAGCTTCGCCAGAGTTTGAATGTGAGAGGCCTCGTCTCGGCTCAGCAGCTCTACTTTCTGCATGTGGACCATTATGTTCTCCAGGAAGGGGCCCGAGATGGAGCACATCAGCTGCTTACGGTGTTTCTGAATCCAAATGTCTGAGGCACAACAGGAGAGCAAGAGAGCAGAGGGGAGAGCGATATAGTTGAGGGTAGAGCAAGAGATTGAAGGAGAGATAGAAAGAGTGGAAGGGAGTGCAAGAGGGCAAAGAGCAGAGCAAGAGAGCAGAGGGGAGAGCGAGATAGCAGAAGGTAGAGCAAGAGAGTGGAGAAGAGAGCAAGAAAACAGAGGGGAGAGCGGAAGGGAGAGAGAGAGAGAGTGGAAGGGAGACCGAGAGAGCAGATAGGAGAGCGAGAGAGCAGAGAGGGGAGCGAGAGAGAGGGAGGGAGAGCGAGAGAGAAGTAAAGGGATGTCACAGATCTAATAAGGCTTTTCCAAGATTTTTTCTAAGTATAAAGCGGTATTTTTTATTTACATTTCATACCAGGGGTTTACATACTGAATAATTACCCTTTTTCTGTTAATACATAGCGTTATCTGATCACTGAAGGAAATAAATAATATTAAAATGTATATTTTTTGCTAGACATAGGTACATTTTCTTACCATCCATTTTCATCTTTGTGAGTGGGTCACAGGTATTAGACTTATAATCTACATAACAGTCCTCTTCCCACGCTATCCGCCTGTTGCAATCCAGGATGAAATCTTTTAGGGTGTCTCGCTCCATTCAAAATGTTTCAAACTCTGGTAGTCAGCCTTTCTCCATCATCCTGAGAAAAAACAAGGGTGTCAGACCATGATCAAAGCACCAGCATGAGCTTATATATGCTGTATACACAGAAACATAAGTACTTACATGCATCTTGGCAAGATTAAGTACATGATTTATCTATCTATAAAAAGTATAAATTATATACTTATACTTATAAATTATATTATTATCTAAGTGAAATTAGAAATTTGTGGTAGATCTAAAGAAAAGAAAAGAAAATTCTTTCCAATATAAGAAGAAAGTTCAAATAAGAGCCCAATCAGTCAGAACATAACAAACCAGGTAACCTCTAATATTTAACAAACCATAACCCGCTTCAGACCAGTATTACAAACAAAGTGTCAAGCAAATTATAAATCTATAAATCAAATAATAAAATTATAAAACAACTTTTTGAGACTTGGAGACAAAATTTAGTTTTCGTACAATGAAAACAACAACAGAATATCTCTTCACTGACAGAGTTAAACAGAAACAGATCCATCTACTTTATTATCTGTATTTTATTATATGAATGCAATTAATTCATTTTGTATTATTTACTTAGTTTGTCTGTTGACTTTGGTAACACCATGTACTGTCATGCCAATCAAGTATCATAAGAAACGAGTGAGAGCAAGAGAGAGAAGGGGGGTCCACGGAGAGAGGAAAGGAGAAGAGTCAGACAAAGAATCAGATGGAGGTCAAATATTTCTACCGAAATACGGGTAACCATAATGGATCATGTTCCAAATTAATCTCATAATTTTTGACTACACGCATGCGATTTTGACAGCTGTCATTCTGATATATTTTCTATTTCAGAGAATGCTTGAGCTTATTGCAAACCAGAATCCACACAAACACATTGATGATGCTAGGGAAGAAACACCATTGGTCACCATTATATTGTGTTACAACCTGAGTCAAGATTGTAAAAAACTATGGGAAACCACACTCTGAAAAAATGAATTTATTACATAAATAAAGTAAATGCTTACAAAAAATTATCAGATGAGGCTTGATGGTCAGTAACTCAAAAGTGTGTCTGGGTGAATCAGTGAAATGTGGAATGTTGTAAGGTGTAAATCATTGCAGCAACTTCCAAAACTACAATTAAACAATACAAATGTGCGCATGGAGAGAGGAATCTCCTGGTAAATTGGGAAAAAGTAGCTCTATGCCACTGCACAGCTGCCACAGCAGCTGGAAGAATGGAAGAATGGGCAAAAATTCCAACAGACCAAAATCTTGTAGAAACCCTTTCCAGAATAGTGGAAGCTGTTATAGCGGCAAAGGGGGACCAACTCAAAATTAATGCCTATGTATTTAGAATGGGATGTCATAAAAGCTCCCAATACTTTTGTCCATATAGTGTATATACTTCTATACGTCTTCATTTGAATATGATAGTATTGAATCCTGCTAACTGCATACCCTCATCCAGGCCACTGGCAACAGGTGCAGGCCACCCTCATGGGAAATTGGTGTCCATACACAGAATACTTCCACTTCAATTCAGTCCAGTTCTGGAGTGTATTACCATCAGCAAATCAGTCCACCTTTATGACAACAGATGCAGTGAACAAAACAAAGAGTATTTTGCCAGTGTTTGTGCAGGCCACGGAGAGCATGTCAGAGGCTCTGACAAACTTGAAACCTCAAGCACCACATGCTACAGCATAGATAGCCCTGATGTACGTACATGTACAAACTAAAGGGATCTGTAATGATCTACATTTATTTTAATCACAAATGCACATTTAATGAGAAAGGCAGAGACACGAAACAGGCAGGATGTGGTCTCTGAACATCACTTCATCATCTAAAGGCAGGTTAAAAAGTTTGAGTTAAAAAAAATCAGGGGTCTTCAAATGTGCTATTTCCTCCTATGACGTGCTTTTCAGTTTATGCCTCAAACAGGATGTCTCATTCCTAGCATGAGACTACACAAGTTATTTCTGTTCCTTGTATAGGTAACATAATTACATCATTTGTGATCACCATGTTCTGTCTGAAAATGTACATTTCTGTTGCAGGTGATAATGTAGCCTCAATTGCGTTGCACTAAATGCAGAAACATGCATCGAGCGCCTGTCCATTCACGCTTTCTTGCATTTAACGTGTTGAAATATGTGTGTAGAGTGGTGTCATGGGACACATTTGCCCTGGAGACTGGACACAGAGGCTAAGATGTTCCCCACTCTGAGGTAAGGAGGCCAGTGAATGCCGGGGTGCAATCTGCAGTGCACGCCTCTGCATGAGGAAACGACTGTCCTGACCTAGCTTCAGAGAGCGATCCTTCACCACTTCCTTAGCCAGACTGCGCCCGGCATGCAACTAAACCACAGCTAGCTCTACAGAGTCCACTGATCTGAATGTAGCTTTATTATAAAATTACAAGAGAAAATAAGATTTAAAATGTTCAGTGACCCAACAATAATTGCACATATTTTTGGACTGTAAAAGGCCCAGGAGGCTTTCATTCAACGAGAAACCCTTTTGACCTTTCCTTTCAGCCAAGGAGAGAGTGTTGACAACACCAGAGAGAAGAAAATCTCTGTGTTTTGTTCTGAAATTATCAGCAAAATTCTATAATAACTGTCTTATGCTCACAAAGACATTTTGTTTGACAATACTGTTATAATTATAGTTCAGCAGACACTATAAGCCAGTGCAATTTGAAATAGTTTCAAATTCTGCATTTGACCCATTCATAAAACTCCATATTTACTGAAGCAATGGAGGTTTTTCGAGCAAAATTGCTGATTTATAGGAAATTGTTTGTTTTATCACCACAGGTGCAGTTGGTTTCCCTGAACAAAAGCTCAATGCATTCTGACTGCAGGGAGGAATCTGGAATGTTCAAAATGTGTCTTCTTTTTTGGCAAATCAGACAGAAAGGCCTAATGTTCATTAACAAATTGCTTTCCCCTAAAAATCAAAGGCTGCTGCACTCCTGTGCAGATCAATCCCTGGGTTATTTATGTTAAACATAATTCAACATATGTTGAACATGGGTTCATATCAGTTTTAACTTGCATTTATAAAAGTATAAAATCTATTCAGTTATAAAAATATTTACTGTTGAAAATAAACTAAGTTTACTGCAGGCAATCATCTTTTAATCTAATCTTTTTTAACGCTTTGAGAACAGATCGTGTAATTTGCCGATTGTGTCTGGGGAGAGCACAATGGCAGCACACAACTAGCAGGGCGCCGTCCAGGCTGGGGTGAGTTAAATCGGCACTTCGCTAACGGGCATCTCTTAGCGGCTCATTAGCTATTCCCATTGAGAGGAATGTTCCACTTTTCCAGTTATGCTAAATCCCTTGTGTGGGCTGTGTAGCCTGTAGTATGGAAAAAGACTTAAAAAGGAGGTCGGAAGGTGACTAGGATTGGATGAGACTAGCCATACTTCCTCACCTCCCTGTGTGTGGTGGTAGGAGTCGAGACAACAAGTCAAAATTAGGACAACTGGCAAATCAAAATAATAAATATATAACATGCACATTTTGCGCTCTGGTCTTTGTAGATTGAGCTAATGGTTCAGGAGGTTGTGCTAATTCAAGAATTTGTACAATTATTTTATATTTTTTAAATTGTTGTATAGACAACGCTCTTTCTATGTCAATCCAATAAAGTTCATTTGTTAATGCAGGTTCATTTCAAATTTTATGGACAAACTCTTATAGGTGCATATTGAGTGGAACAAGAAAATGACACAGCCAATTTAGAGGTGGGATGACATGACAAGCTAACATGAAACAGAGGGGAGAAGAACCCTGGTTTGTCCTGGTGCCCTGGCGACTATTCCAAAGTTCTCCTCTCCTTATGTTTGAAACTTGATTAAAGGACAAGAAAAATAACAAAACTACAGCATAGGGAAATGTAATGATCTAAAGCTTTCATCTGTTAAATGAAACTATGGCTGACATACGTCATGAATCTGTTATGAAAGCATAACTTACATTGTTAAGAAAAATGTACAAATCACCATTTTGTCATGGCCCAAGGTGGAAAGGTAGACCATTTGAATTCAGCTTTAGATTAAGTTTTCATGCCATTACCACAGTCAAAGAATAACTTTTCCAAGTAAAGCTAGGAGAAGCACAATTTTTTACCAACCTTATTATGGAACCATTAAAACATATGAAGGGAGACCATTGTGACAACATTGTCCAAGTTTCATTATGTAACTCACCCAGGGTAATGATCCAGCCATGTTGAGCAATCCAGTGGATAATCTACACAGTGCCTCCATTCAGTGCCTAGCGATGGATTAAAAGAAAATTAAATCATAAACCCAATCTTAATATCCCTAACAAACAAGGAACTCAGAATGAGTAACTTTTCAGTGAAGACACATCACTGTACACCAGGTGGTCAAACCAAGAGTTGAGTGAAGCATAAACCTCCTTTTCCCCGTGCCGTCAATGCTGATTTAATCTGTACCTCTTCCTGTGTTTGGGCCTCTCTCTCTCTCTCTCTCGCTCTCTTCCTGTAACAGTTGAAATAAGCCACTGATATTCATGCGCCTTGCTCATTTCAAAAATACGAACAAAATGAAGGTGAAGCGAAGCTGAGAAGAATTCCTCGCTGGACAGTAGGTGGCTCCCACATGGTTTATTGTGTTCCCATGTAGTAATGGGGATCAACCATGGCTCCTCAAAACACAGACATTAACCGTCAGATAAATTTTATGACTACTCCCTTTTTTATGCTCATCCAAGCATAACAACAGCACACAACAGATTTTTACAGGGGTGGCATTGTCTTAGCCCTTTATAAAGTAAAAAAGGCAAACATGCACCTTCAGAATTATATGATAAACCAATGGCTGGACTAAAACCAATCTTCTTAATAGAAAAGCTGTAAATATAAGAGAACAAAGATTCCAAAGAGTCTCTGTTAAAGAAAGACAACTAAGGGAGTTTGGTGACAGTGACGGAAGCAGGAAGCAGATGAACGTAGGTATATGTAGACTACCACATCGGTGACAGGAAGGAAGTGAGGACGATTTACTTGTGAGTGAGTTAAAATATATATGGGTTCATTGCACAGAAGCTGACTGATGGAGGAACACACAGGAACAAATGACATCAGTTTTCCATAACTACCCTCCTGTCATTAATTTGCTGTCCAGGGTAAACATCCTGATTCGGGTAAATTTAAAGAAAATGGCATTTACATCACATTCCAATCTGTTCTTGTGGCAGAAGGTGCCAATTAGTCATCATGGGACATCATGGGAGTCATCTCAAACAGTGTCTACAAGCATGAGGGTAAACCAAAGTGCAATTGGCTAGAATCATCACCAGTCATCACTCATTAGTGCTGATTTGGATTTAACATGGGTGCCATTTAGGTGGCATTTTGAGGGAAATAATTCTGGTTAAATCTGGCATATCTCCCACATAAAAACATTTAAAATAACCCAAGACACATGCTTTTCTGAAGGTCAGCTATAGCAATGGTGCTCATTTCAGCAACTGCATGCCCTAAGACATGTAGAACACCCGAAATTGTGTGACATTTTCAATTCAACCTGTTCCCAGACCGACATCCGGCTTTTCATGCCTTTACATGGGGGATCTCATGTAATGAAGGTACTGTCCAGAACAAGATTGGGGCTTATTATAATGTCAATTAAAACATTATAATCTAACTTTGCACCTCAACCCCTCATGAAGAGCATATCTGTGTTTGTTAACAAGGTATGGCACAGCAAGGAGAGCATGGGACTACACTCCCATAATGTCAATGAACAGCCTCAGCCAATAAACTAATACAGCCAAGTAAACTTTGATTGGTTGTCAGATTTAAAAGACAGGAAGTAGAGGGCCTGGCAGTGAAGTGAAAAGCTCCTTTATCACAAAACTGAATAAACACAAATAATGATAGGTCATTATTATTAAGGTATTATTATTTCCTCCTCCACTGAAACCGTAATGGAACTTCCTAGCTTGTCAGGAAAGGATAGATGGTCAAAAAAAATGACTTTGAATTAAAGTCAATGTTTGAGGTCAGACCATCTCACTCTGGCTAAGACTACAGAGACAGTCTCTAAACAAGGCACATGCTCTTACTTGCAAGACTTTGCAATATAGTAATTTGTGGTGAGGCGGACGTGAGAGTAGCACGCGAGGCACGCCTGTCGGCACCTGCTGGGAATTAGGCTGATTAACAGCCTTAATTAACAACATTAATTTTTAATTTAAGTATGCAGACGGTATGGGAGCTGGCAGGAGAAGGGAGCGGAATGGGGCTGTCAGAGCGGTGACAAAAGAAAAAGACGAAATGAGAGGAATTGAGACAGAAGAAAAGCAGAGAAAATCAGGGAAACACGGTGGTTTTTTGGGGTTTTTTGTTACTTATTTACCTTTGGTGGTCCTGTGAGGGGCCCGGGAAGTCTTTTGCTGTATTTTTATATACCGAAGGGGCCCTCTAGCACATCTAGCACATCACTGAGGGACAGAGGGAGGATAGGAGGGAACACCATGCTGTCCATGCAGCAGATTGGGCGCACCTGGAACCGCTGCTGTTGGGGAGAGTGGTACTCACCCTGCGAGCTGGAACCCCAGCAACCTTGAACCTGCCAGACAGCAAAATGGGGCCAGCTGTCGATGCCGAGACCTATCTCAACCTGTTTGAGAGGATGGCGGAGGCGTGTCACAGGCCCCGGTCTCAGTGGACTCTGCATCTGGGGACCCTCCTCACCAGGGAAGCGCAGAAGGAAGCCCATGGGGTCCCTCAAGGGAGGTGTCTGACATGCAGGCCGCGCTGAGCTGGCTGGGGCTGATGGAAGCACTTCTGGTCCATGGCTGAGGCAGGGAACCTAGTGGTCACGATGCATGCATCCACACGGTGGAGCAGGTGCTGGACCTGGAGCAGTTTTATCTCTGCTTTGACCCAGAGACCGCTCGCTGGTTTCAGTGCCTGAAACCACCCACCCTGGGGAATAGCATGCAGCTGGCGGAGAACTACCCGGTGGCAACCAGAGACCACAGGTGACCTCTTGTCTGGAACCGACCCCAAACCCCCTCATCTCTTCCAGCTCTCCCCCGTCTTCGACCCAGGCTGCCCAGGTGGGCCTGGGCCACAGCCTTCCTGATCGGCTTTGACCAATTCGTCGCTTTGCTATTTGGGCTCCATGGAGCGCCTGCCACCTTCAAGAGGCTCATGGACTAGTTGCTCTGCCTGCACAGCGGCTTTTGAATTTCATTACACAAATTTTTTGTGTTAAAATTTTTAAATAGCTGTAAATATTGCCTTTGCATCTGTTTACCATTATGTGTTTAGTTTGTGTTGATAAATGTATTTTTTTATGAGGCATAATTTTTTGTTGGTGAGGTAGAGCTTATTTTATTCATCAGTCTCATTTATCTCAGAAGGCGTAAGTTTTTTGAATTGTGGTAAGATTCATTTAATCAATATTTAAGTGAAATCAAAAACCACCTCTCAGAAATATAAATAATTTATTAACAGGGGTTCACGATCAATATGGAAGACAACACAAGCGGGCAAAATGATGGACAAAAGAATTTGAGGAAGACTAGGATAAGGACGAAGACATTTGGAGATTTATTCTGTGATAATATTTATCTTTTAACAATTGATAAAAAAATTATAAATTATAAATGTAGGTGGTTTGATGAGTAGGCTTATGGAATGTGGAAAAGACGTGTGCTGCAGCTAAGAGCAAAACTTTGCTACAAGCTACAAAACCTATCGAAAACAATAATGAATTGACGTCCCCAAGCAAGTTCGCCAAACTAAATCAACGGAAGGATCCAGTTTTTTTATGGAGGACAATGCAAACAGGTAGATAGTGTCATATGCCCTTTGTTATTATAGTCCTAGGCTAGCTTTGAACTGACATCTGATACTCAATAACCTACCTTAAAACTAATCTACTAGCAGATCATTGCAAGGATTTCTCCTGGGAGTGTGCATTCAAAAACATGTTTTCACTCTTGCCATTCTCTGACAGAAAAATCGGGATTGGCTAAAACCCTGAATGGTAAAAAATGTACAAATATGTCTAAAACAGAAAAATACTAGGTTTATGGCTTTCAGCAAGATTTGTTATAATTAAAAATATTGTAATACACTATTGAAAAAAATGTATCATTTTGATTAAATAATGCCTCTGTGTTTTCAAGCTGCTGAGCCATAATTTACAATGAAGTTCTATGGAGTATGTGGCGTGTGCATGTTTCAATTAATAGTGCAAGCTCACACACAAATTAAATTTTGCTTAGAGTTGAGGTTAACTCAGCCTTTCCAGCTTTAGGCTAACCAGGTCCTAATAATCTCTAATGCCCCGGAGGGTCCTTTTCATTTCAAGGAAGAGATGACATTGAGTACATTATTTCCATAATTGTAACCACACTCAAGTGCCAACAATCAAAAGATTCCTGCAAAAATAATACTTTACAAATCCTGAAAACTCTTCATAAGATAAGTGTTTTAATCTTGAACACAATGTTTACAAAGATATTTTTACCCACTATGAACACACAGTGGCCAATTGATTAGTTACACCACAATATTTTCTTCACGAAAATTAAGTCACATGGAATTACCTAAGTTTACTTTGAGCGTGGTATGATCGTTGATGACCATCAGTATCTCAAAAAAAAACACCTGCCCTTGTTAATGAGAGAGGTTAAGGATGGCATCTCGGAATGCACCACTCACAATCACCAACACTGGACAATTAAGAAGTGGAAAAATATAACATGGTCCAATAATCTTGGTTCCTGTTGGTTACTGACTGCCGTGAATGGTTCAGGCTGATGGCAGTGATGCAATGCTGTAGGAAAGTTTTCCGGGTACATGTTAAGTCCCTTGATACTAACTGAGCAATAATTTGATGTTACAGCTACAATATTTTTGACGCCACCAAAAGATGTGTTTAAAAGTCAGTTTATCAGTCCACAGACCAACCACTGACAGTTATGTTAAATGATCCAAAGACATCAAATACTGAGTTATTAGCTGTTTTTTTTTTTTTGTGTGTTTGTAGGGACAATGGTTGTTTGAAAGAATCTGGAAAAGCTAGGACTTTTGACATGGGTAGCTTGGCATGGAAGGGATAAACAGTGTGAAAAGTATTGCGAGACTGTAGTTCTCTGTCCTTCCAAGAAATGAGTCGATTAGAAGGAGTCGATGACTAACTGAGTGAAATTCAGAGTGTTATCGGGATGGTTGTCTGTGATATACGACCTGAGTCGATAGGAAGACCGTTGATGGCTTTGACCAGCTGTGGCGATGTGTAAGGAAAAGTTGGATTCCAATGAAGTAGCCTGCTGATCCAGAATCCACACATCTCCTTTGAGCCCCACATTATTTTGGCATGGAAGAGACATTGGGAATGGACTAAAAGAGGGCACTGCTCAGTACTCATAATAGAGACCATGGGAGACGAGGACCAAGGCAAGCATGACAGGAATCTCAGAAATACAATAGAGGCATAGGCGATGCTCTTCTGGCAACAGCTGAGTGCTCCCAATGTGTATCGGTTAAGGTTTCCTGAGAACCGTCTGGGTGGTTCAATGACTGTGGTCTGCCAGTGGGGGATGAGCGGCTCCAATACGAGAGCACAATAAGACTACAGAAAATAGAAGGGGTGTGTTGCACAAAGTCTGGGGTCACACCCTCAAAACCTAGGAAAATGCCCAGATTGGGGAAGATTGAAAGCAACGCCCTCCCTAAAGACCTTGTTGCATAATTGAGTGTGGTTTCCATAATTGTACCATAATCCATAATTCCATAATCTTATCAGGTGGCTCAAATACAGCCACAAATGCATTACAAGTTGTTCAGAATGCAGCTGCTAGGATCCTTACTAGACG
>JAOVYW010073707.1:0-19548 GCA_025775045.1 Hiodon tergisus
AAGTAGTTCAAGGCCGCAAATTATAACAGCTTGTGCTATTTATGTAGAAACAAGAAACTACACTGACAAAAACGAGCTTCCTATCATCGATATTTCACAAACAACTGACAGGTCTGAATAAAGGAAACTAAATGGAGAAAAAAAAATCTAAATCTAAAAACATTTTCAAGCAGATAACCTTTAAAAAACCCTTTTTTCTAGGTTTATCACCATGACTGATAGTCAACCTTTCCAGCGTGAAACTGAGATATTGTGCGGAAAAAGTTAAATAAATAAACACATATCAGCTTTGGACAGTGGATCAGATTATTTTTACCCCCCCAAAAAAAAATCCCTAGAAGCTTGTGGCCTTAGTACAAGAAGCCTGTCCACTGACCTATGTAGCAGCTCTTTGTTAAGTATTTATGACCTTTAGCTGTGCTTGAATTCAACAGGCAATCCTAGCTCTCTAATTCAATTAGACTATCGGTTTCCCTTACCCTTGACTTGGTGTGATGGCTATGTAACTCTGTTGTGCTGCTCTGTTTGTGCCATTCTGCCAACCAAAACATCCCCTTTGTTTTGCATAGTTTTCAGATGTTTCATTTGAGTTCCTTGCAAAAGGTTGGCTTTTGAACACAACACGCTCCAGCTAACAGTTGATCAAACTTGTTTTGCTGAACCGTTAGCCCGTGTCGGCAGTGCAATTATCACTCCAGGTGCACTTAACTGTTCTTAAAGAGTAGCTTGGACCATAGATATAAAATCACTTGCTTTGTTGAAGTTAAATCCTTTTGAAAATTGGATCCTGAACAAACTTTCACCCGTCAAATAACTCTCTGGTATTTGGAATCACTCTGGCTATAATGTAAGATTTCATTTGAATTTGATAGGATTTTGAACCAATCAAGCACCAGTAAACAATGGCCTTGTCCGCATTATATTTGTATGCCCTGCATTTATAGTGAAACAGTGCCTCTCATAGACAGCCCACTTACATCCACCCCAGACACCATAGAATATGGAAATATGTTGTTCATATATCATAATAGCCATTTATCCAATTCAGCAATATGTGGTGACAGAGACCTAACCCAGGCACTGGGTGTTGGGAATGGTACCCCAGAACAGAACACAATACAGGAGACAGACATACAGACACAGTCATTCACAGAGCGCCTATGCCAACACAGGGATAACTCCAACTCTGGTGTGGTACCAAAACTATCCATGCTATTCTCAAACAGAGAGAAATTGTGCCACTATCTAACAGAAACAAAGGTAATGGCCTGCAAAACAAAAAAAATTACAACAAAAAACAAAAACAAAATCTATGCAAAGTTACATCGGAATACGATTATTAATAAAACTGTACAATAAAATACACTTTTCATAGCCTTTTAAAATGTGCATATAACAGTTCGGTCTTAACTATTGACAGGCATTCCAAAGCCCATCGTGTGGGGGCACCTGTAGTGGGAGCTGTAGTGGGAGAGTAGCATTACCGTGGCACGCGTCCGTCTCGCGGACACGTGCGGTAGGAGTTCGGGCGCGCCCACCGGCACCTGCTGAGGACCAAGGAAATTGCTAACCTGTATTAACAGCTTGTTGGTCCTCTGTAGAAGGCGCGGGTGTTTGGAGTCATGCGATACATTGAACCGAGAGAGAACGGAGAGCTGGAAAAGTAGCAACCGCACCGAAAACGAAACCGCAGAGCCAAAAAAGACGGGGACTATGGCGCTTCACAAGAAGCTGTTGCGTTGACTTTAATTGGTTATTTTTGTTTATTATTTTGTGGGTGAACCGGTGAGGTGGATCCCCGAAGACGTTATCTTTTAACTTCGTTTAACGAAATAAATTTCGGTCGAGGACCGCTGAAATAATTCTTTCTGAACCGTGCACGCGATATGTGCTACAATTACACAGACAGTAGTTGATGTCGCTGTGGGGTATATTTTTTCTCTGCCTCTGTTTTATAAATGAATATACATGAATTCGACTTGGTTCCCTGCTCTCCAGTCGGCAGTGGGTGATGTTTCATAATTAATATGCTCTGGTTGTCCTACCCAGTGGAATTGGCAGTCATCCCCATCTGTCACGGATCACTTACCTGTCACAGCTGATTCAGAGAATTCCGTTCAGACAGTGTCTTCGCCCCACTAAGGCTCACATTTTTTTTTTTATTCAAGTAATTATAGATCTATACTCTTCTTTGTTTTAAATACAGGATTTTAAATGAAAATACCTAAATGCATTATTATGGTTTAAGTTTTTTTTTTTAACTCTTAAATCTGGGTTGACACGCTTGTGTTATACTTAATTTTTGTAATTAGTTCAATAGAATCAATGGGTTAGTGAGCAGTCAGTAATAAGTGATAACTCTGGGAGAGGTACCTATTCTTCATTTGATTAGCACCACTTAATGTCATCATCTTTTGAACATAGTTCTCATCAGACACTGAATATGTTGTTGATGCATGTGTTTTCTTCACACAGCTCCCTGCGGTCAGTTCTGGAGACATAGCTCTCTCAGGAATCCTGAAGTTCGAACCAGAGAATGCTTGTGGTGGTGTCAGAAAAAAATTGAAAGAGGTACGCGGACAGAGGCCCTTCTCTTCACTGTGTTTACATTTTTCAATAATAACATAAAAAACATTGGGAAATAACATGAAATGACAGAGGTGTTTGGTTTTCTGAAATTGGGGGGTTGAAAAGAGATTGCATAAAGAGCATTTGATTTGATGCATTGTCTGGTCTTTGCCCTTAGGAGTCCTCAATAAATTTTGCTGTAGGATTTGCACAGATCCATCTGGAGACGCCAAACAATGCTCCCCCCCTCCAGGGTCAACACTCATCAGAGTTAAATTACACCCATGCTCTCGACGCACACATGCAGACACACATTATTTTGTGGTCGTAGTCTATTGCACTAAAGGGCTGTTTCACATCTGCCAAAGAACAAAGCAATTATATTCCCTGGGTACCTTTAAGCTGTTAAACCATAATACCAATGAAGCAAAAGTGGTGTTAATCAGAGCATAACACCTAAATTGCTCAACTCAGCTTTTGGAAGCCAACCAGATAAAAGATTATTTTTTTAATAATAAAAAAAAAACATTAAAACATTATGGTCAAGAGGTTATACCACTGCCTGTTGCTTAGAGTATTTTAATATGTGGATCATGCATCGTGTCTCAGTCAGTCAGTTGTCAATTAGACCAGTAGTTTTCTATAATATTATAATATTATTTGAATGATAATATGCAGTCGTGTTCATGGAGGTCTTCACAATGCTTACCCTGCTTATTTTTGTTTCCTGCATAGAAACAGATACTTGCTGGGAACTTCACTTGCTCTTGCAAGCCCCACATATATACAATATGTGTGTGTATATAGGTGCCTTTTGAAGCCTGGTCTGTAATTTATAAAACCAGTTCTTCTAAATGTGTTAGCCTATGTCCACCAGTTTTTTGGATGGCATTCCCTGTGTCTCTCTGGTGGACACTGTGGATGATTATTTTAAATTTATGTGAACATAAGTCTACCATTGTATGTTTTGTGATATAAAACAGAGTTCTTTGACATTGATCATTCATGAACAAGTATATATATAATACAGCATAAAATATTTAAAGTAGATTGATTGTAGGCTAAACAATTTAAATATGGTACCGGGTGAGAACATTAAAAGTGGTAACTGTTTAAATCTGAATTAAATGGTAGTGAGTGTTCAAAAAAAAAGTTTTAAGAGCTATTCTTGCTCTTTGTACCCAGCTGACACATCTGATGGCTCAGAAGCAGACAGCTCATAGGATGCTGTGGGCAAACACCTTGATGTACTTGATTATAGAATTGCCTTGGGATAAACGGCTTTCCGCGCCTCCAATTAACCCCTACAAAATGTACCCCAGGTGAGTAAATTGCCTTCCCTGTCATATTGATATAAATACCTATGGGGCTGCTTTTAATTTTTGTCACATAGCATTCTCTTTTGTATGGCAGCTGCCTTTTAACAAGCCCACCGGCATCCTACTGATGCCAGGTTTCTTTTAAATAGACCAACCCTTTACAATCCTTCAATACAGCAATACTATAATTTAGAGTTCTATATCAAAGTTAAGAAGTCCACGTTTATAACAATATTGAAATCAATGCGCTGTTCTGGACCGTTGATCAAAGGACTGTGATTTTGTCTGCCAAAGGCATGCATTTCGGAGCATGAAACAGTATGTAATCACACACTTTATTTAAAACCCCTGGAATGCATGAGGAAGAGTGTCGCTGTGTTGGTTTTCTGCTCCAGTGGCCTGTGTGTTCAAATTAACTTGTGGCCATTCATATTTGGCATTGAGGTTTACTGATAGTGTCTGCCAAGCCTATAGCAGACAGACAATACTTTCTCTTACTGTACTATAAGTATCTAAAAATACTTTTTAATTCTGAATACTTTTAAGTCATGTCTTTTTCAGTAGGATCAGCAATAGGGCTAAAAGTAGTTAGTTCGAGTTAGTTTATAGTGTGTTTTTAGACCACAACGGCCGTACCTATGATCTTTAATCTGATCATCTGCATTACCAGCTGTTAATTGGAACTGCGTGTGGTAGATGGAAACAGTTACTGTTATTTAAGGTACAATGGTTTCCCCTTATTGCGTTGCCCGGGTTGTCTTGAGAGAGAAAAAAAGCTGGTTGTCAGTACAAAAGCATTCCAGGTTGTATCACTGCTTACTAATTAGAGACCACAGAAGCAGGAGGAAAGCAGTGACACCAAGAGCTAAGGTTTTCCAGGTGGGTCAAGTGAACCGAGCTACGGAAAATGGGTGCTCAATTTATAAGAGTAAATATATGACTGGGGTGAAACGACTAATGCTCTAGGCTCTAGGTATGCCTTTGAATGAACTCCACAGCACAAATGTGAAGTGAAAGATTGATAACAATAAGTGATCTCACCATTGCAGATGTTGAGAATACAATGGAGCCGACTTATTGCGTGCCTTTAAAAACACAGCCAGTAATCCGCTTTGTGCAAAGGGGGTTATATACCAAAACCAAGGTAACCTTCCCTGGCATTATTATACGCATTGTACACAATAAAATCAGTTGTCAGGTTGCTTTGGATTCTGCTTAATGTAAAAAGATGTTACAATTAGTCACCACAAGTCGGCCAATGGCTTTACCTAAGGCAATATGGAAATTTGTCACTAAAGTCCTCTAGGCTGAGGCTTAAATAGCAAGGATTGCTGACAGCATGACAGACTCTCATTCTATTATAGTTATATTCTATAATAGAGGGAAAACAACAATGACATTTATTAAAAATTGATGGGGTCAAGAAGAGAACGAAAATAATGGATGTCTGGTTTACTGCATGTAATATACATAGTTTATAATATACCCTTGTTCACCATAAATGAAGTAACCTGGCACTAGAATGGTTGACATTGTATTTTCACTCCTACCCTCTTTATTGGCACACATCAAACTAAGCAGTAAGTGTTTGTACTTAAGTATTCAAAGTAGAATATGTGGATTTGTAATCAGAAAAAAAACACATCATGTTTCTTTATTTCTTGCATGCAACACACATTTAAAAACATACAGTAATCGTGGTAACAAAAATCTCTAAACTGTTTCTTCATCTAAGAATCTTCAGTGTCCAGCCTTTTGTTTCCAGAAAGAGCTGATCATTGCTTTGTGGTTTCTTTGGCACACTTCCATGCTAACAGAGACAATCTGTTTACGGGGCACTCTTGATCTCTACCAATGGGACAGATGGTGGGTACAAAACAAAAGTAAACAAAAGGAATAGGATCCAAACAGAGGACATGATGTTTGCTAGCGATCAAATATCACTGAAGGCTAAATCCAGAAAGGCAACAGGAAGGGGCAGATGAACATTCATTACCAAAAGTGCTAAGACGGAAGACACTTCATCAGTTACATGTATACAACTGAAAATGTCTTCCAAACTATCTCAATCTCCTTTGAAATAAAAAAAAAAGTTACAAAATATATTACAAACACCTGTGAAAGACCACTTCTAACTAGGGTTAAATGTAGTAAAGAAATAAATACATTAGTTTATGGACAGGCCCACAGATACTGCACTGAAGAACTGGATGATGAAAGACAGAAACCAGGGTTATTATAACTGTAGAAGACCACAAGGAATGCGTCGAGCAGACATGCTCAGACCTGCATGATACGTGATTATAGTTGCAAGACAGTATGGAGCAAGGAACTGGCATGAAGTATGGCAGATACTTCTTTAATAGGCTTCTTTAATGGGACATTAAACACAACACTTAAATGTTGATATTTGCTGTATTGTTTTTATACTCAATAAATATTGTATACTTTCAGTTGCTTACAGAACTGAATACAAAGAAACGATATGCATGGCGGACAAGAGCTCATGGAGAACTCCTAGAAATTCAACAATACTGAATGATTTATTACATCATACCATATCCAAAAAAAGTCAATTCCTTCACCAATCACAAATGAATACAGAAGGACAGATATCAGACTTGATCTGATGAAGTGGGCACACACCAAATAACATTACAATGATGCTCACATAACACTTAGATGACAAGCTACATAATCAGAAATCATAGAGACATTTTGGAAGTTCAGACTGATCACCAGTACAATCCTTTGGATGACCGCATTCAGTCTGGTTCCTTATGTTGTTTTACAAAGGTCATATTTGTCAGTGTAATTTATCGTCACTGAATATTCACCTGTGTCGTCATGGTTCCGCAGTTTCTTCTTAACCGTTGTGGTTAATAACAGACATATACAGTCATTATTTGATTTTTTATTATTATTAAGAGATCGAAAGTGTCAGAAATTGTAGGAATCGAATCTATTTATTCCGTCTTCATTCGGTACATTGTTTCTCGGTCCCTATCGCGCATAGTTTTAACTAATGAACGTCTTCCACCAGAAGGCGCCATTTTGCAAACGTATCATTTTATGAGAAAAAGTTTAAATGCCACTCTATTCACATACTATTATCTAAAACAAAAATTGGACAACAAGTCGAGTAATCAAAAATGCGACCAGGTAATCTATATAGTTATTGGACGTAAAATGTAGCCCCTTAATTGTTCGGTTATATTTGAAATTGGGTAATATTTACATTTCAAGTCGAATTTAAATTTAAATTATCAAGTTACTCGATAGCATTTTGAAAAGAAATGGAATTTCCTTAAATATTACCGATAAAATGTATATCTTAAATCGAACACTGACAAAAATAGTTTACATTTAGCTGATCACCTCATTGACTTCTTTCCAGGCAAAACAAGCATGCATCTGAGTAGTTTCGGGAGTGTTAAGCACGACGTCAAACAAATATATAATTGAAACCTACTTAAGAGCAGCCACGGCAAAAACACAAATAGGCTACAATAAGGGTACTGTCAGTAATGTTGTACATCATTTAAAAGGCTTAAATATTAAACCTAACTCTTTTTATTATTATTCCCCAAATCACACAAACGTATTGCAGAAGAGGTGTGCCTTCTTGGTCTCTTCAGGTAAAATCATCCCGAAAACCACTCGTAACACGCTCACTGCCGCAGGTTGAAGCTATCGCTCCGATTTCCTGTCACATGATTCGAAATAGGATCCCTGTTTTCTACTATCTCTGATGTCTGTGTGTGCGCGCAGATCTGCCTTGAAGTTCAGACACTCGCAGACTAGCTTAAACGGATATCATAATACGCTACAAGTTGACGTTTCATTTCGGGTAGCCGTGTCCAAAACAAGTCACCTGCGACTCTCCCCTGTATGTTCGTGAAAAAACGGTACTCCGGACCCTCTTTCTGAACTCAAGCAATGGATTCTTTGACAATCGCTGCGCTTTTTTTCGCTGGTTTTCTATCCGTGGAACCATCTACTAAGTTAGAAACGGGTAAGTTGTCAGATAACTATTTGTTACGAGTAATGTCTTTAATTTGGTTCCTACTTGGACACCAATGAAGACTTCAGATCCATTTTGTCTGCTGTGTTTTGGGGCGCGCATTCATCCTGAAAACGACTTCATTCAATTGTAAACTTTTTGTGATTTTTTATTATTGTATTATCATCTCATTTTTAAAGGGTTATTATGCAAAAAACGTCTAATTTGAGTTCACTAGTTTGCAAATACGGATAACTATTAGCCTAGTTGTTAATTCGCTTTGCCGGAGTACGTGTAGGCTATTATTGTGTTCAATAGAATATCCAGACTGGCGAAGGGAGCCTCCGATACTGGAAATAAATGCACCCCTACTCTGTATAAATACGCCGTTAGTAATTGAATGTTTGGATACATGCGCCAAGATAAATAAATGCAAACTTAATTAAATATTTTAAAGTACTACTGAAATTGGAGGATATGTTTTATGCATCTGTCAGCCATTCTCAAGTAGCCTTCTATTGACGTGTTGACGGCAATGGGGTTTACCACATGTTATGTTTTAATAAATCAAACTTAATGACACAATAAAATATAATATAAAATAAGAAGTGCTTTGGCTTTGTCCTCGATTTGCTTGTTCTTAAATTAATTCGTTATATTTTGTACGTTTTTAGCTGGTGCCTTTTGTAAAAACCACACTACACAAGATCAACAGAATTTAAGAAGTTATTCTTGCCCCAGCAACACAAGAAACTTCAAACCATTCATGTATAGTCAGGCCCACGCTTTCAGACATCCTACATGTCATCTTCAATTTATTTTTTAATTTGTAAAAAAGTGCCGATAGATTTGTGCGGGGTTCTGTTTCTGTGGTGCATATTCGGGACATAATTCCATTTAAAAACGAGTCCTTTGAGGGGGGAAAAAAGCCTCTATTAATTTACATATTTAATAAAGACCACATAAACCGAACCGCGCTTGCTGTAATTTGTGATGTGTTTTATGTTTAAAAAGCAAATCCCGGTGCTTTGCTTTTAATTTTTTGTTTCTTAATTATAGCATTTGATTCAAATGAGAGGTTTCGCCATCTGTGCAGTGCGTAAGTACTGCCATCTGTACCTATGTATTAACAATGTATTTAAAGCTACGGTATTTTTTTTTTTTTTTTTAAATCGTTTCGCGAGTGGGGGCAAAACTAAGCCCATTTAATACAAAATATTTAGGTTTATGTCATTTCAGCTGTGTTACTTTATATTTGGCTTCTTTATGAATATGTTAAATGCTGATATCTTCATGTTTATTTTTGCACTGTTTATTGATGCATCTGTAGCTTCACAATCAAACTCCATCAGTCTAATTTTTCCTACAAAAAAGTAATTTGGCTCTAGGTTTTGGATTTTGCAATACTACACTCATCGGTTTCTTTTAATGTGTACTGTACCAATAGTGTCCTGCAGTAAACTCAAATGAGTAAGGTTATTTTTTCCAGGCAGGCATATATTATTCCAGAAATGTGCTTGGCTCATGACTATCAGGTGATTCTCATGAAATATATGCAATGTGTTCTGTTGATTTCAAACGGTTGCACATAAGTCAGCTTCAGCTGAAAATGAGTCCTGATTAAGGCTAAGAATCAGAGATGGGGTTAGTGGCCTTGACAGACAGGCAAAGACGATTGACAGCATGGATAGTGTAGCTGTCTCATCACAGGGACCGTCTAATTTAGTCTCAACAAATCAACAGGCCACCTCAAGGCAAGAGTGGCTTGACTTTAGCTTATGTTATAAGGGCATATAGAGAAGTTTGTGAGTTCCGTCTTCAGTTATTTTGTTGCCCGTATCAGGCTTGTGAGGATTTAAGGCTAGTAATGTAAACCTATTCTTCACTTTCACTTGACTGGGTCAAGTTAAACATAAGTGTTGGATTGTTTTGTCGAATTGGCAAACGCAGCGTTTCTGCTCTTAGTGAACCCCTCTGCTACTTAATGTGCCTCTCAGACATGATGGCATGCAGGCAGCGGGTCAGGGTGGCAGTGATTACATTCGGGCGTCCACTTTAGATCATGCCCATTCATCCTCCCTTTCTGGCACACACACATTATGAGGTTTGTTGAGTAAATAAGTCTGTATGCGTCATATGGACATCTGTATAAGCCAACTCCTCTGCCGTTAATTCATTTAGCTGCAGTTTTGGCACTTGGAGTAGTTGACAGCGCTGTAAAAAGAAAGAGGAGACGTTCCAAATTCAAGCCGTCAGTGTTGTGTGTAACTCTGCGTTTGCTCTGAAAAAAATAAACCTTGGGTGTAGCGTGAGTTATTTGCCCTTCAAGCTGAAGTGCTCTGCTGTTGTGGCATTCGTTTTAGAGAGAATTTGTGTTTTAGATAAGTCCTATTCATGGGGTTAGTGATGGTCATAACTTCTGACAATGCGTCTCTTGCACGCTATTTTTCAGGAATTATAGTCCCACTCACTTGCTCTTATGCACTTCGCTGTCTCTGGTCTAGCGGGTTCTTTTTGTGATTCATCTTCAAAGATCGGGAGCCAGGAAACAATGGCTATTTATTCGTCATGTTCAGACCAAGGGCCCTGTGTTTATCCTTTTGAGTTGCGAGTTGCATTTTGTGAACGCTGTTCCGGATGTTATGAAAAACTGGTTTACTCTTGCAGACCCCAGAGATCACAAATGACTGCTTTTGCCAAAATAGCTGGGCCCGTGTAAAAAAAAGACCGGCGTTTTAGGTCACAGTACACCGAGATTAAGTAGCGTCTCCTTGCACTGTTGGTGATTATACGATTCCTCAGAATTAGCATTGTCTTTTGTCTTTTCATCATTAATAACTAGACGCACGATAGTTTGTGTTAGCTTTGTAAGCATTATACTGAGGTCTGAATTTAAGATAAAACATTTTTTAGCTCACTTTAAGCCAAGTCAACAATATTTCTTTTCATTTTAGGGAAATGATCTGCATTGAGTGCTCAGATGTACAAAATTTTCAGGATGTCAGTAATATCACACATGTAACATAGGTAGAATAAACATTAGCTGTGCCTAATGTACTCTTTCTTGAATTAATTAACGCTTTATTCCAATCCTGGGAAATATGAATTTGAAATGAATGTAAGTTAAAAGAGCCATGCTGGTCTGGAATATTGTTTACCGTGAGCGACCAAGCTTTTAAGCATGCTTCTGTGTGCCATACATATTACTTCTTTGGTGCGTGGATTTACGTTACTCCTCATGTGTGTCCCTGCTTCGGTTTATGCATTAAAGAACTCTGTAAACTCAAACTTAACTCATAGTTTATATTTAGTTGAAAGCTACTTTGAAAGCTACTTGGAAGCGGAATGTGACGCGATGAGCAGCAGATGTGGGAACATTGCTCCCTGTCCTGCACCCAGGGGTGTAATTTGTGTCCCTCACACTACCGTCCGCTGATTGGCACTGCTCTGTGGTGGGACACTCTGAAGTCCATCCTCAGAAACTTTGAGTGGCGGTGAAATGTGAGCTGTAGCAAGGTGGCAGTGGTGTGTGCGGACTGGGAAGCGGGGACAAGTCTCCAGCCCAAATCCTGCCATGTTTGACTTTCTATATCGTTTGCCATAGTGCCATAATATTTGCCATAATAATCAATTATTACCATAATACGGCTTTTTGTATCCCTGTTTGCTGCCATTCTTTCTCATGATTTCAGTGTGCATTAGTGACGTATTTGTGAAGAAAACAAATAATAATATCATTACTTATTAATTAAAATCAGGTGTGCTCACGTGTCCCCTGAGCATGCAGATGTTGGGTCCTGCTGTTATTTGTGCAGGGACCTGTCTGAAAAGGTATCTGGAGACTCGTGAAGTTTCTGGCTTTTTAAAGGGGCCATGGTGACCTCTGTCCGTTTGTTGTAGTGCAGAGCCCTCCGGCCTTCGTCCATCTAACATGCCAGGTGTGCTGGCAGACCCTGGTCTGCGAATTCATCCGCCCGGTCTGTCTTCAGTTAAGCCTCTGTCTGTTTTTAATTGCCACTCCAAGTCAATTGTGCCAAGCCTGCAAGGTGGAGGGCAACGCAAACAGAGGCCCCTTTGTGCTCTTCGAGAGCAATGGATCTCACGGACAGTAATTACAGGCCATCTCGAGCTGTCGCAAGCGCACGTTGGTCAGACCAGGGCCACACAGCGACATTCAGTGAGCGCCTCGCGCGTGCTCCCTGCGCGTCAGGGTTTTGGGGAGGGGGGTTGCGTCTGCTGCTCAGATGTGGTCCTTCTCTTCACTTCACTCGTCAGACCGAGCTTTCCCCGAGACACGTCTGTTCAGCAGACCGTAGCAGCCACCGGGCATGTGTAACAGGAGTGTTTTCAGGAGTGTGTTTTCCTCCAACTTGCAGAGCCCGCCTCCCACAACCGATTGGAGGAAAAAAAAGCCCCCAAAAATCCCTGTCTGAACCCGAATGCAGTGTTTGTCTGTACTTAATGCGGCGATTATTAAGAGTGAATGCCTGCTCTCCGTGTTTAGTATCTATGCGAAGGCTTCCGGCTCTGTGCAGGCAGACTGGTTCTGCTGCAGAGTACTGAGGCTGGTCCAGTGCCGCTCGGCTGCCATGCATAATTAGATCTTTCCTGCAGCCCATATGAATAAATCTTCAACGCAGCGTCTGAGGATGTTAACATCCTCCAAACAAACCCCATATGGCCCCCGTTACATCTGTGAACCGCCCCCCCCACCCCCGGTCTGCCTCAGTTTCGATTTCATCGCTGAAGTGGAAAGGTCTGTCCGCGGGGACACTTTGGACACTACACCTTCCGGGACACCCATGGCATCTGCCCCTTAACTGCATTGACCGCCCTCCCGCCTACCCAGCCGTGTGGAAGGCCCAGCCCAGGATCGACGTTATTCACCATGGACCCAGGGCGCCCGTGGTGTTTGTGGCTTTCATGGCAATTTGTTTTGGCTGAGCCCAGCGGCAGGAGGCCAGAGACCTTCTCCTGACCTCTGCAGGACACCCTGTGGAACCGGAAGAGGGGGACTTTGAGATGGGTCCATGGGTGGGGCGGCTTTTTATTTAGAAAATACAAATATAAAAACCCACATGCCAGTAACACGTTGGCGCACACGGTTTTGACCGTAGCCGCAACGACCGGGTTCTTATATAGCTTAGAGATTCTCATCGGGTCGCTTCAGTTCTCTCCTTTTGTGCGAATAGGCACCCGACTGGCCGTTTAAAGACGCAGAGCGTGCGCCACACGTCTGAAATGCAGTAGAAGGTGCGCACTACTTTAAAATGACAGATGCCATATTTATATAAAGTTTGTTTTCAAGAGAAAGTTCTCATTAACAACTTTGTGACAGGTTCCCTCTGTCAGTCCAGTTCGATTCAGGGAGACGGTTTCTGACAGCGTGAAATCAACCCCATCAGACAGCTGTACAAGAAGGTCTAGATGGCAGCCTTCAGTGCTTTTTGAAAGCTTGTGTTTCTAACACAGTGATCAGTGTGGCGTCATAGAGACACTGATGGAATCACCTGATTATTAAATGCATTGGTACCTGCCCGCTAAAGTTGTCCGAAGGAAAAAAATTAAAATCACACTCTTGAATAATTTCTAAACCAAGCGTTGTATAAACGTATTGTTGTGGCCTGTTTAGTTCATTCCGTGTTCACTACTGTACTGGGTTCAGGATTGTGGATGGGTCTATTTGTTTGGGTTAGAATACAAAGAAGCATATCTTATACTTTGGAAGAGCATATGAACTCTGGGAGTACAAAGTGGTGGTATGCATGTTAACTAAACAAAGATCCCCAAAACGTATCTTCTGAGATAATTCGATGCCACCAGCAAAATATGCGCACGCTCAATTCATTCTACATAGAATCTGCTTGAAGAACAGAAGGTTGTTTTCAGCAATAGCAAAGGCCTGCATTAGACATGGTAAAGCCCCTGTTTTGGGGACCGTGGCTTTTAAAATAATGTGTGTGGCAGCCTGTCTGAGTGGAAGGGGGCTTTCTCTCTCCTTTGCTCTGATTAGCGAGACGCAGGAGCGGCACTCTCTGGCCTGTTTGTTTATCTTGACATTTTGGACGGGGGGGGTGGGTGGGTGATGCGTGAGCTGGTTTCACGTGACATTCTCCTGAATTGCTTGCCGTTTCTCGGTCGTGGCTGGTTGTAAAACCCTTTGACTGAAGCAAGAGGATGCTGGGTATAAAGTCGAGCAGTTTGGTACAGCGATGATGGGGGGTGGGTGAGGGGCTCCGTATTCTCTTGATACAATTGTACTAAATTACTTTTAAAAAATGACTTTAGCAGAAATGTTACATGAGTTATGCTAATGTTATGCTTAAAAGTTTAGCCCCAAATTCACCTTAAGACCCGGAACGCCAATTGATATTCAGATATTATATTCCTTTTACGATTAAATAGACTTGTCGGGGCATTTTTTTTTTAGGTGTAAAATTACACATTTTTGTCCGTGTGAAATGAAACAGCAGCCTTGCTGCTGTCCTCTTCGAATCCAGGGAAAGTACAAAAATCCAGGAATATAACCTTACCCAATTTAATCTTTTGCGCAAACATGTATTTATGCGGTGCTGTGCATAACTCCAGTTTTAAAAAAACCACAACCAATAGCATAATGTTGGGATATCGTATTGCTACTGTTTGAGACATGACCTGTCTTGTGAACGTTTTACATGATGGTTGTGTTTGGTCTGGGGCCCTATTGCTCCCTGCCGGGGACAGTAGGCTGTGGAAATGAAGGTTCCTCTGGCTTGATTTGAGTCCAGGACCGCTTTGTGGCTGAAGGAGCAAATTGTCGCCGCTCCTTTTTTCCAAATGGTTAAAACACCCAGTGCCTAGGAGACCAGATGAGCAAGAGGGGGCCTTCAACCCCCTTCCGGCTGTGCCTTCAACCCCCTTCCGGCTGTGCCTTCAACCCCCTTCCGGCTGTGCCTTCAACCCCCTTCCGGCTGTGCCTGGCCCATGATGAATTACAGCTGCAGTTTAGGTCCCGGGCTTTGCAAGCATGAAATCCAGTGTAGTGCGTCTTCCGTCCGAGTTTATCTAGGTCACCTTTGTTTGTAAACGTGAGTGGTCACAAACTGTCTATGACATTGCTGTTTGTTTATGCGATTGGTGAATGTTCGGAGAACAAGCTTCCTTTTTTGGAATTTTAGGCCAGTTTAATGGTTGAAAGTTGAAATAATAGAGGCCGAGACCATGGTCAAAACAATCATATACCGTAGAAACATGATAAAAAGTGTTCTGCTTACTGTACCATGGAATACATGGCTGATTAATTTTTTTAATTAATTGGTGGCTCACAATGCCAGTGTCCTGGGTTCGAACTCGGTTCACTGTCTGTGGAGTTTGCAAATTCTCCCTCTGTTTGTCCTCCAGTTTCCTCCCACTGTCCAAAGACTGGCAAGTTAGGCGTCTGTGGATTTGGGCCTGTGTGAGTGGCTGTCTGTGTGTCCCCGTGATGGACCAGCGTCCCGTCCTGGGTGTTCCCCGCATCGTGCCTTATGCCTGTCCGGCTCTGTGGTTTTGGAAATTAATGAATGTTTTCGTTGTTGAAGCAACGTAAGACCGTCTTCCCTATAGTTGAGGTATTTAAACTGCTAACACCTTTATCTAAGGCAGCTTATGTACAGCTTATTTAGACGGACTGTAGAGGTCTCATAGCATACCCTCACAGCTGTAACATTTCACAGTAACTGGATCTTTACAGGAGATCCTCTGCACCAATATTTTTTCTTTAATTCATGCCAATTCCTCGTTTTGAAGCTCTGAATACCACTCTTTATTATTATTTTTTAAAATTTTTAAAATTTTTATTATTATTAATAACTACTACTCTATATTGCTGTCTGGATATTAATGATTTCTTTAAAACATTTCTGGGGGTGGGAGGAGATTATGTAGCTAACTAATAATGTGGTGTGACATTTAAATAATAAAAAAATAATCACAGGCCTTGAATATGCTTGATATGACATCTTTATTACTTATCTCAACCAAGTATAGACATTTAGTCCGAGACAAGTCAAGATCTTTATAATACAACATTAACTGTGTGCAGTAACATGCATTTTATTAATAAAATGGACATAAAATGCAATCATTTCCAAAACAGGTATAGACCATGCTATAATTTAGGCTCTTTATTGACTGAACTCATTGGCTTGAAACCAACCCTAGTATAAGACCATGCCGTTTTGTCATCTGTCATTGTTTGTGAGAGTGCACTGGAACAACAGAAAGCCGTGTGGAAGTCAATGGGGACCGCGCCAGTGTAGCCGGTTGTTCCATGTAACCCAAACTGTCAGTGCTCGACACCCCTTTGTAATCGGCCCAGTTCTCATGGTGCGTCCCAGAAATGACCGTCCCATTCCCCAAAGCCATCTGCTCGACTCCTCCTATAGCACTGACAGCGCATTTAAAGCCGTCCCTTTGAACTGCTGAAGTGGAGCACATCTGTTATCGGGAGACTGCTGGAGATCCAGATCGCTAACGCTAGCCTTCCTCCTGTGGCCCCTTTTGTCAGTCTTTCGGATGACTTTCGATTCTGTGTTGCGATAAACTTCGGTTCCATTTTTTTTTGCCATTTCCGTTGTTTGATGACTGAAATTTTATAACATGCACGTTACAGATCCGTTAAGAAACTGAAAAAGAGAAGTCTGACAACTGTTTATTACGCACTGCGGTCAGTAGAATGCTTCGGATCAGATTAGAAAAATCGGACTTACAGAGCAAGCAATTGTCAGAAAGACTTTTTGTATATGTCATCGGATTAACTGTGTATAAAATCTGGTACAGCTGAGGAATTTGGACGGTCGGGTGATCTGCAGTTTACCAAGATAGACAAAACTAACATGTGGGGCCTCTTGCGATTTGTAAGGACGTGTTTGAGCTCCACCAAGCACTGTAGCGTAAAAATTGCGAGAGGTTACAAATTCACAGCAGTTTAAAAAAGAAAAAAAGACAATCCAGAATTTGAGTGGAGGCTAGACCTTACAATATGCCATCTGATTTCCCCTGTCCTCGTAGAAAGAAAACGAGAAAAAAATGTGATGTGCTTCTTTGATTAGGTTTAGTCAGACTTAATCGACTTGACGCGTACGTCAGATAGTTGATGGAAAATTTACCGAAACTTATGTGTCATTTTTAATCACACCAGGCAGCAGAACAATCACACAACGCACGCTGTAGAGTTTTCACCCAGACTGCAAGCACACTATTGTTCTAGAATTCTCCCATGGTGGCATCTGTCAGTGAGATTCTGGGAAATATTCCAATCATCTGGACCTATGTGTCAGGAAGGATTCTTTCTGGGAGGATTTTTCCCCTCTCTTTTGCTTTCATATTATAAGAACACATGAATAACAGGCAAAGTGGCAATTGTTTTTCTTTTTCTTATTTTGTGAAAATTATGACTTGCTTTTTGCTCAGCTGTCAAAAGCCCTACAGCATTACAGCATTTCGGGGGCGAAATTCTTTGTCTCTATGCAGGCACATATTTATATATGTATATAAGGAATTCATCTATGTGTAAAATACTTCCTGGAACAATGGCGCTGGAATCGGTTACGTTCCTGTGAGGGCTATTGACTTGACAGGTCTCTGGGCATATTTTTGTCTGGTGGGCCCCAGGGTGGTATCTAAACCCCTCACAGTCCTATAATCATTCTACCCCTGAAATCAGAGCCAGTCGTCACACACAAGCCTCAAAAAGCACAGCGGACCTGCTCTAAATACACATATAATTAACATTCCTGACGTGCCAATAAACCTGAACAAAAACAGAGGGATCTGAGAGCTTTCTCTATTTTCTATTTGTCCTTCTCTGTGTCCCTTTTTGTAGGCGTTTCACAAATCTTGCTAACTTTGATCCAAAAATGTCTTTGCTCTTGACTAAAATTGTGCTATCCCTATGAGTGGTTTTGGGGCATAGCAGATGGACAATAGAGCTCCTCTTGGTTTAAAACTCTTTGAAGTTTTGCTTATGATGCCTACCGTAGCACTCAGCCATATTTCAGTTTTGAGTCGAATGCCGTTTTGACATGTTCAAAAAGGAAGCTTAGATGAACGTTAGAGGCTTTGACCTGATACTCTCTACATTGCCACATTAGGAGGGTAATGTCACTTTCCGGGGTGGTTGCCTGGTAGGGTCGAGGTTACAAACGCGCACCAGGAAGTCAAATATGATCATTTGACGAGGACCTTGAATGGCTTCCCTTAACGCAAGCTCATTGGTTCGGCTACGCGATGTAGGCGTCACTCAAATTACGGAATGGCACGAACCCCCGTGGGTTTACATCCGTCGACAAATTGCAGTGAGGAGTGGGCAAAAATAGCCGGCTGAATGGCACAGGCTTGAACTTGGGGAACAATGGATCCCAGTGTGTGGTATTCCCAGAATCAGACGCATCTTAAAAACATATCTGTGGTTTCGCTGACCAAAACTGTGGGTCAGGATTTTGCGGGAAGGCATTGACCGGGGGCCCGTCGTGTCATTGCGTCCATTCATCAGAGCTCTCAAGGTGGGCGTTATCGTTAGGATTGTGCCGCGCGAACACTCCCGCGCCCCGGCGCTCAGACACCCATTAGGAACAGCGGACCGCTATGTCGCGCATCGCGACCCACGTCTCCCGTATCTGTTGGGGGTTTTGACAGCGCTCCAAGCCGCGCCTGCTGACCATGTTCCCTCACATTAGCACGTTAGCTTTGCGTTTTATGGCCCGGTGTGGTCGGCGGTACAGGGGGACATCAGGTAGCTGAGAGCCCTGGAATGGATCGAGGGGATCTCCAGCCAAGCGCTGTGGTGGCCTGATCTCTGTTTGCTGGTCATTTGACGAGCTTTAGCTTTATGACTGTGCCGTTATAAAAGGAAATGTGTCAATCAAAGCGAGTGCTAGGCTACATCACTGACAAAAACCTCATTGTGAAGAAAGCTGTGGCACTTTAAAGGGAGAATTTAAAGATCCTTAAATGTTTCTTTTTATATCCTCTTTGTCTGTGGTCATTAGTAAAATTTATGGTTTCCTGGTCAATGTGACCCGAACGCTGTAGTACATTGATACAGGCAACCTGACAGAATCTAATCTTCCTCCTGGCCCTCACTTCTTTACTTTAGTGTTAGAATAGGTTAAAAAATAAAAAAAATTCATAAACTAAATAAATTCACAGCTAACTTAGTATGTATAAATGCAGGGGCCTGCATTTATACATACTAAGTTAGCTGTGAATTTATTTAGCTTTTTATTTGTTTAACCTAATTAAAAAGCCTTGTCAATTAAAAAATGTTTAAGACGGCAGATAAAACCGATTAGATTGGCTTTTCTTCCTTTGTTGTTTAAATAGATTTTGATGAGTCCACTTTTCAAAACAGATTTTTTTTTTTAAATATACAGGAAGGAGGACATAGCAAGTGATCATTTACTATTTGTCCACGTGACTTGAGAAAAGCACCCTTTTTACTGTTTTAGTGGCCTTTTCCGGTCCAATGGTCCGCTGTACTGTGTCATTTGACCAAGTGTGATTACTGGAAGCCTGTTTATTTAAGAATGCCTTCTTCCTCACAGTTCTCTCAGAGATACAGCAATGTTACTGAATCTTCATGATACCCTATGGGTAGTTCACTGGACTTGTTTGCCAAATAGATGCTCAAAACGTATG
>JAOVYW010073708.1:0-19547 GCA_025775045.1 Hiodon tergisus
TGTCTGTTCAAGAACGACGTGGTTAAAAAGCCTTTAAAATGTTCCCTGAGAATTTTATGCATCCTAATGAAATCTGTTTACAGGGCCTTTGTTCCTCTGGAGCCCCCACCCAATCAGAACGCGACCCAGTGGGAGAAAGTGCAGTACCTGTTTGAGGAGCTAGGCAGCAGCCGTAAGTGATGCCCTCTTAACGTAGTGAGATGCGATGTTTGTGTGGCACAGTTTGTTCTGCATAGCTGCCACACTCGTCCAGTCATGAAGGTACAAACGCTGAGATCTCAACCTGCCTTACTGGTTAAGTCAATATATTACTACAATGCCTATCTACCTTCCCATGTATATTAAAGATCCAGGTAAATGTTTCTCAACAGTCGAAGTCAAGGTCAGCATACAGAATGCAAATGCAGATTGCTCCTTGTGCCCTGTTTGCTATGGGATGAAAAGCCATATTGTAGTTCAGAGAGGTGTCACAGCAGTTCACACTGAGTTGATGTTTAGACTTGCCAACTGTGACATTTACCCCCTGTCCGTGTCAGCCTGGTTTATTGTGCTGCCTGCATTCGCCATCTCCACCACGGACTCCTGAACTTTTATACTGTCAGTCAGACACCCTCCGCCTTTGCAGCTGTCGGGAGATGCTATGCTGTCTCAAAGAGGCCCATTCCTGAATCATTTGTTGTGCACCTTTACTTATCTGTTTATATTTATTTTGGATATGGCCTTCGGGATCTGGGGAGGGAGGGAGGGGGTTCGGGCGGCCTTCGCTCTGCCCAATGGCAGCCTCAGTCCGGCCGGGCACAGCTCCAGGAGCATGATTTCCACATCTTTCCGGGCACTTTGGCATCTCGACATTCGAGTGAATGTGAACCCATCTGTCACCGTTTTCTCATGGATGTAGATAACCTTCGAGCTCCCCCCACACACATCCACACGTCCACACAGACACATTCACGCGGACACACGCCCCTATATGCCCACACAAACACACACGCCTACACGGACACGGATAGATACGTGCCCACCCCACCCCAACACACACACACACACACACACACACACACACACACACACACACACACACACACACAGACACGGACAGACACCCACACACACATGCCTACACAGGCACGGACAGACACCCGCCTACCCCAACACACACACACACACACACACACACACACACACACACACACACACACACACACACACATACACACACGCCTACACAGACATGGACACGTGCCCTCCCAGACACACATACACACGCCCACACAGACACGTACAGACACCCGCCCACCTCAACACACACACACACAGGCATGGACAGACACCCGCCCACCTCAACACACACACACACAGGCATGGACAGACACCCGCCCACCTCAACACACACACACAGGCATGGACAGACACCCGCCCACCTCAACACACACACACAGGCATGGACAGACACCCGCCCACCTCAACACACACACACACACAGGCATGGACAGACACCCGCCCACCTCAACACACACACACGCCAACACGGACCCAGCAACCCATGCACCTTGGGGGGGGAAAAGGCAGTGCTGTCCGACGGCTGGGGATAGGTCATCCTCTTCTCACTTTCATTCTTTCTTTCTGAGTTTGGCTCCAGATGGAAGGTTAATTGGGCAAAGCCAAGACCCTCCCCGTTATGTCAGCCTCTCCGACCCTTTCAAACACTTCATTGAGACAGTTGCTGCTCATTACCATTTTTATGGCAGTGAAATGAGGCCTCAATGTATTCCAAATGACCATTCTGATCAATGCAGAAATTGAATCTCCCGTTGCCAATTTGAGGCCAGCGTTGCCCAGGCCATTCTTCGCTGTGGCTGGCTTTTTTGCTGCATGGACCTTTGCAGTCGCCTCAGCGTGCGTTTTCACCTCCTAAGGGCTTCCACTGCTAATGCTTCGAGGATTAAGTATTCCCTCCTCGCCCATGGTGGTAATTCAACCCGTGGCTCCAGGAAGCGGAAGGACACCTTCCAAAGCCTTCGTGCCTCTCTCCGGCCCCCTAGACAGAAAGCCCGGTAATCCAATGTAATCCAATGACATTCTTAAGTAACTGTACGAGTCCCTGCCACAGAGCCCCTGTGTAGGTGTCGCCTCCGCCAGAGAATTGTTTCCTGTGCTGCCTTGTTTCCTATGCCAGAGACCAAAACGGCAACATGTTTGTCTTTGTACAGAGACTCACACATGTAGTAAACAATGTCATTAAGACAGTGTCGTTACACCTGAGAGCCAATCATTGATTGCTGTGCGACCCCCCCCACTGGTCTCAGATTTTACCCCAGCACTTAACGGATGCTTAATGGACCTTCTTCGCCAAGCGGTCGGCAGGGCCTCTCAGGAAACGCACGAGGATCGACGGTGTGTGTTTCAAATCTCCCCCCACTCCTAAAGCAAAGCTGTAAGCCCAGAGGAAAATCCCTGTATCGCTCGTCAGACCCTTGAGTTTATTGGCAGTGCGGGTTGACCAACTTATTGGATCCGTGCCTTTTTGTTATTGGTATTTTTCCTCGTGGGACTGATAATTAACAGATGACACAGGTGCTTCTCTGTGCTTCAATTAGACGTTACATGGTCTTAGCTTTGAGTTTAATCCATGGATGAGGGTTGGTGAAGGATACAAACCAAAAATCTCTAGGCCGAACTGGCAAACTTCTAACTGTTCTTGAAAATATCCATTGTAAACAAAGAAAAAACCCACTCAATTAGGCAGATAACCAGATAATTCATAGATTACTTCCCTGACATCCCCAACCATGCGTTTAAAGCAAGAGAAACTTTATCTTTCCTACTGGTGGCTATGGGAGAGCAACGATGACACAGACAGCGGAGAGTTTCAGTGGCGGAGCAGCATAATATCTTATCTGAGTCAAGATATCTCTACGTAATTATACAGTGGAGGCCAGACACTCGCCCCAATCAGACACAGTCCCTGTCGCCATCGTTCTTTCTTATTAATATGGATGAAAATATGCAGGCAGATACATTGAAACAGGAGAAATTACTTTCCATCTATGAGATTAGTTTGGTCAAAAACTGTGAAATTGATTCAAGAAATTCTTTTATATTTATCAATAGAAGCTTTAGTAAATGCAATGAATGTACTAAATAATACAGATTTTTTGTTTGAATAATTGCTGTTTTAGTTCATTTTAACCAAGAACCAAGCTGCGTAGTAAGTCCTTGTATGTCTCCACGACTACATGATAATATCATGATGTGTAGTGTGGTGTGTAGATAATGTACCTCCCTAATAAACACTTCCTCAATCAGTCTCTTCAGTGTGCACACGCCAGAAGGTGTGAATGCACTAGGAGAACACCGTCTTATTCTTTCATGGATTTGTGCCTGTTAAAATTTTAAAAATAAAATTACAAATCCTTTTATCTCAACCCGCCCCCCAGAAAATCTCATCAAGAAAGAAGCAGAGACAACATCCTCCCTGTGATATTCATAAACAGGGGCACTTTCCATGCAGAACAAGAAGCCATTGTCTTCTTTGCTAAGCTTGCCGCTTAACAAAAGTGGAAGATCACAAAGGAAAGCGGCCGCATTCAAATGTATACTCTTCGCAGCTGCGAACTTCAAAGCTAATTTCTCTGCAGTGGAGAGCAGCTAGAAAATGTATCATTAGGCCGTGCTCTGTCTTCTGGCTCCTTAACCTCCAGAGGCTTATTCAATAAACGGACCATTCTCACATACTGCATTGAAAGACTAAACAATTTTGCTTTTGATTAAAAACACACTCTTGTGGAAAATGTCCACAATACGTGGTCCCCGTGAAGCTGGTCCCCGTGTGTAGGTGAAACGCCTGGGTCTCCGCTGGCAGCCGCAGTGCTTTCTGCTGGGCCAGTGCGACAGGAACACGGGGAGACGGCGAGGGGAGACGGTACGGCTGCTTTCAGTTCTCTGTCAATAACAGGTGGGAGGCACACGGGGAGCGTGAGGGAAAAAAAAGATGTCCCTATCACTGCTCCTCATCTGGCACCTGTGCTGACAGATGACATTAAACCCTCCTCCTCCTCTCTTCTGCAAACAGTTCATGCTCAGCTTTGATTATAGTCAACCTGGAATAAACCTGCGGGGGAAAAAAAATGTGGATGTTTGGGGAAAGAAATATGTTTTTGCTTTGTTTTCCTTCTGCTCTGAATTGAATGAAAAAAATAATATTCCTTTGCAAATGTTCTATCTGTGCCTTGTTTTCGCATTATGTTTACCGTTGAAGTTGAAGGGAAAAAGTAATCAATATTCTGTTGCTATTGTTATTTCCTGACTGATTAAAACTGAGCGTTCATCACAAGTCTTTGCCTTTTCTTATTGTCCCACAGATGGCTTGTCGGCCTTGTCTTTTTCAATAAGCTCCCTTACTTTGGTTGGCATGCTGGCGGTGATCACCTACACAGTGAGTATGAGCCTCTTTGCCGCTCGGCTGATTTATAAGTACCCAAGGGGGTCTATCATGCTACAAACAAAAGCCTCCGCCAGCAAGGATGAAAGTTTCCAAAGTTGCTGTTTGGATGCATGCTTCAAACTTTTCTCTGCAGACTGCCTGCAAGTCCAGAGTGAGAAGAGGGTATAGTAAGGCGATGTTGCTGAATGGGCTCTACTTTCTTACCTTCTATTGGGTAGATTCCATGGCATTGCAGCACATACTCAGGCTCATCATCACTCACTACAGACCTGCAAGAGTACTTATAATTCGACTGAAATTAATTCAGGGACTGATATCACCCGGCCAAAAACTTTAAGCTTTAAAGGTCTTCCAAGAGAATGCCCAGTGACTGTACCAATTCGATAGCTATCTAAGACTGATGGGCCATTTAACAGTAGGTGGCAAATTCAGAATGGGTCTTTATCAGTGTTTGTGTTTCTTGCAAAACTTGAATCAGTATTCCTTATGTTATTGTATACTTGTGAGGTTGAAAAGAGCTCTGGAATGATATATGTGCACTTTCCTGGTCCTCTTATCTGCCACCAATTTATACATACCAAACACAAAGGCCATTAATATATGCCTATATTTTGATCCCCCCAGAATACTGTAGCTGTCTACCTTTTCCCTGATAAGAGAAATTGACTGTGCCGTAACACTAGTTAATGTCATCCATTTTTCACAGCTCCTATCATTGTAGGTTAGGCTGGGTACAGTTCTGCCCGGCGTCGGGCAGAGAGCGAGAGGAAGACAGAATAATGCTGCTTGGAGAAATTAAATCAACCCGGCGAGACGGAGCAGCAGCAATGAAAGAAAAATCCGGCTAATTCCTGTCGAGTTCAAAGCAGATGCCTTGAATTATGTGAAATCGCGACGCCCGGGCTCTTAAATAATCCACATCAATTGGCAAAGTCGCAGGGCCTTTCCCCCTGTGGTCTAATCTTCCTTCTTCAACTGGGTTGTTTTTTTGGTTTTGTTTTTTAAAATAAAACAAAACATTCCTATTGTACTCTACCACACAGCACTTCTTAAAGTATCTGTTAATTACAATACATTGGTGATATAAACAGAGTTTGCTTCTGGCTTACCCAGTGTCATTAGAGGCTTTGTTAAAGCAGTCTCTGGAACTCAGCACTCTTAACAAGCCCTGGGTATGGGAACTTGTAGTCAATCATGAGGGAGGGCCCAGTGTGAAAAAAAGCCTATGGGGTTTTGTTCACTTACTTTGTCATGCTTTCTGTCACTTGGATTTCTCACGCCGGCTTTCTTTGACCCGCCTGTTTTTGTGAAGGAAGGTATAATATTGGAAAACTTATCTGCAGCTGATGTTTCCCACTTCAGCATGTTTACAAACTGGGAGACGATCTTTCATTTTTAAACCTGCCTGTTATTGTGCACCATTAAACTAATGGAATCGAAGTGACAGGTTGCTTAAGCGTCAGGACTGTTGTTCGTAGCTGCAGGTTAATTTATCACCGGCCTTTGTATGGACTTGACCACTCTCTTATTTCAAACAACCAGCTTAAGTGTAAATTCCATATACAGGCCCTGTGGTCGAGTGCACTTTAAATAAATGCTCTAACAGCACTTCCAACCTCCACAATTTGGCCAACACACCATTTTCCAGGGTGGGGAAATTAACATTCTGCTATAGCAGATGCAAAATGAAGCCATCCCCTGTTATGAAGATTTTAAATTGCCATCTGTTTAGATTCATTTCAGTAACTACACTCTCCATTAGGACGCACGTGCTCTTAAAGGACAACATTTTTGGTCCTGCCAGAAAGTTTGACTACGAAAGCACTTTTTACTGTACTGATTTAAATTTTGAAATGCTGTACAGTTCCCTGTCCTTAACTGTTGTTTTATGGATGGTTTCCGAAAGCCTTAATTTTATCCATTTACATAAATGCATATGCTACCATATTAAAACAAATTTGGTTTCCTATAACCACCCAGTTTGATATACCCATAAAACCACCCATAAATGATATGTTTGTCTTAAGGACAGTGAGATGAGGCCTCAGTGGCACAGGTCGCATGGCCGGGGTGGCGGGGGGGAATTTCCCCTCCTCCAACTCATCCAGTAGTTGATAGCCACATGTTTTAAAAAATAATTCACTGTAGTTATACATACAAATTGCTACTTGCAGCTATCTATTATTTAAATTTCACAATTAATGAGAATTTAAGTTCATTTTTATCTCTTTTCAGATAGTTGTTGGCTTTAACGAAGTGCAGGTGGAAGACGCTTCTTAGCTAGCTAACCGTAGCCTCCGAAAATGTCTAAACCCTTTCACTCTTTAGACAGTTATTTTAGAGGCTGAAAACAAACTTTTGCACTAGCCTCCGGAAGTGCCTTTTCGAAACGCCGCCCATTAATATTCCTTTTTAAATTATGTCGATTTTAAAATAGTTTAATCACAGTCAACAGCTTATCCTGGTGATCCCTTTGAAGACAGTGTCTCACACTTGCATACATTTGCTTATGACAACACAGCCAGATAGTTTTCTGTCTGTAAAATGCAGAATTCTGTGTTAATCCTTTCCCACTGTGACATTTTCAAATATAAAATATATATATAGTGATGGATCAATAGGATTTGTAGGCAGAACTTGTATCCTTTCTAACGTGATCATCTAGTGATGACCGTCCTGTTTTTCATTGCTATATCTTTATTTGCATTCTGCAAGTTCAGCTACATACATTCTGCTTTAAGTTCTGCTAAATATTTTATGTTCATAAATTTATAGTTTATAACATTTACTCTAGATTGTGTTTCTAGATGAATGGCAGACACATGAAAGAGCTAGCTGTTCTGTACATTATGATAGCTAATGGGTGCAATGATTTTAGTTATATTTTAATATTTGCATTAAGTATATGTCACAAACTCCTATGTCAAACTGTGAATTTGAGCTACCTGGAGGCCCTTGTAGATCTATAATCACAAAGTAATGCAGGACCTTCTAGCTTGATAACCTTATAGAATTATACTCCTTTGTGTTTTCATATATTAGCCCCCTTATTATATTCAAAAGATGGCAGCATATATGAATTATTCTTAAAACATCCTACTTTCCAAAAGGAAAAGAGGATGAGACCAATTCAAGCTTTTATTGCATCAATTCACAATATAATGGTCATTTTAGAAGACGAGAAATCAAGATTTTTAAGGGGAAATCGACATCCACGCTAGGTCTGGGGAAAATCAGGGCGGTTGCAGGAACCCAAAATGTTTTCATATGGTAACATATGCATTTTTCCAAGCCAGCTGAGTGAATCATTGTTGATGTTAGTCATGCATTAGCCCCCATGGATAGTTCAGTTCTCTGCTGTTTTGTTCATTTCCTGACCTACACATTTGTTTGACAACTGTAAGACCAATGTGTTTATAAAAAAACTTTGATATTTTTGTTTACGAAGTGTAACCACCTCAACAGTGTTCTTGATATGCACATGTTATTCTTCTAGGGAGCAAATTAATAGTGTTTTAGAAGCATGTGTAAAACAATTAGTTCCTGATTTGATTTGACCTAATGCGCATTGTTTCATTACATTTTCTAATTTAAAATCCCTGCGACAATTACAGTAATGTGCCACATGACAAATGACGGATTGCTGTCCAGTAATGAAAATTAATATTTATACGTAATGCCATCTATATATTTTTGGATTTGTTCACCTTAATTGTTTAAAACGTGTGAAAATGTATTCATAACGCGTGCTTATCGCTGAGCTTTTATTACGTTACTGCAAAAAAATTACAGAAAAAAAAATTTGTGTTGAAATTCTAAATATAAAGCCTAGTTTTATGAATTCTGTCAATGGTACAATTGAAATCAGTTACCGTGACATTGATCAATTTTTCTTTTGTAAATTTGAGAATCGTTGAATATGACTACCAATCAATGGCTGCTTTGTCCCGCAAAAGAAGGGAGTTGATTGACTGGGACAAGTCTTTGTAATTTCTAAACCAGACTGTCAGCTATCCCTTTCAATGCAACAATATCAGTCCAAAGGAATATGTTACTTTAAAAACTGTGGCATTGGGAAACACTTAGTTTTACACAGCCCTAGTATTCAACATCACATTCGCCAACGTCCCAAGAGCAAGTGTGAATTTGCCTTTTCGTTCATGCATGTTTTACCACTGTAGAACTTGGAGAATAACTAGTTTGTCAGCTGCACGACTTGTGACGTGGAAACTGACTACCTGTGACCCTGATGAAAAGAAAACTGTTTTGCCAAGTTCTAACCACAGTATATTCGCTATTATAATACTGCAGAACGACCTTTTAGGGGAGTAATAACTCATCGCTTTGGAAGGTATCTGGGGGTTATGGAGGGCTCGCTCTTCAAAGGCTGCCTCCAAAAGGGTTCTTAGATCTTCTTCTGCTCGATCAGTACATCTATCGATTCGCTCTGACATTGGTTGTGATAAATGTAATTGTTGGGTTATGTTATGTCTGCTGGTTCAGATCTGGGAAATAATAAAGCTTGGAACTTATAGTGCAGCCATTTAAGACTATTAGAGTATTTGTTGAAACCAGTTATTTCCCCTTTTTTAAAACCCAGCAGTTTATTGGCGTGCATAAGATGTATTGTCTTGTACGACCACAGCTCTGTAAGGGCCGTTATCGTATTTAATGAACAATAGCTCTTATTGGAGGAAATTGAAAATGGACTTCTTACTAACAACATGCAAACAATTGGCTATGTCACACATCAGTTTGAAGGCTGTTTTCAACACCAAACTGAAAATTCTTCGCAGAAATGCGTCTCTACGAAGTGAAATTCCTCACAGTAAATCGTAGTAAGCTGGGTTACTTGTATAGCGGATCTCCAAAGAGATTTTTATGTGAGTTTCAGCGCTTCGGTGCAGCAGATTTCTCTGACATCCGCAAACCCTCCCGGCCCTCGACGCCCCCGCAGCACCAGAGGAACAAAGCCATGGCCTGTGCGTCCGGTCCCTCCTCTTTACTGCTCCTCCCGATTGAATCACGGCCAATTACTTCACGCCATTGACGTAGTCCTCAGAATCAGTGTAGAAGCGGCACAGCATGGACTTTCTTAAAAAACCTCGATTCTTTATAATCCCAAGCTTTTGCGCGATGGACCACATTCTATAGCCTATTCTGTATGCCTCCTATTGTCTATTCTTTAGGTTGAACTCTGAGACTACAGCCACGGTGCTTTTTTCAAGTCAGAATTTTTTTTGTCCTGTTCTGGTGGTGAATAATCTGTGGAGGGCTCGGCTCGGAATACAGGACAGATCCTCCTTTTATGATTCTGCTTGGTATTCAGCTCATGATCTGGCCCAAAGAGCCCCATGATTCATTGCAGGGGACAACATCACCAGAGCTGAGATCCGTGGCGGAGACTAATAATAGAAGAGCTAGCACACACTTCCCGTGTGACTCTAGTCCACCCATGCAAAGTCTGTGGGAATAAATAAGTAAATTTACAAATGGCAAATAAATGAAGAAATCTAATTCAAAACTGTAGCTCATTTCCCTGCTCAAAGGTTGGAGTTGCAGGCTCAACGGGACAACCAATATTCTTATTTTGTGAATTTATTATAAAAGCTGGTCAAATAACACCACAGGGGCTTGTGTATGCCCTCTATCCCTTAGAGAGAGTTTCATGGTCTCCCATTCTCAGCCTGTATTGATTTGCCTGCTCACAGGTATTGGAGATGGTTCTCATTTTTAATTAAAGTTCACGTCTCATATGCCTTCTGCCAGGAAACTCTGCCTTGGTGACACGCAATTGCACCAGAAAGCTTTTTTTTTATTACGAAAGGAAACTACTATTTATGCGCACAGGTTGTATTTAAATAAGACCTGATATACTTTACTTTTAAGGTAGCCTCCATAAACAGGGTATGTGTAAGGCCTTTGTGGCGTCTCTGAAGTGGTAAATTGGACGCCTCTGGAAGTTTTCGGTCCTTTTAGAGTAAGACACTTTTTGTCACAAGAGGGCACTGTTATGCCGTAAATTGCTTTTTCGGGAAATAGCAGCAGTCATCTACATTCAAAATGGTTGTTACAAGCATTTACAATTATTGCGGATAACTCATAACATAATTTAAATCCAGCCTGGGGGAAAAAAGTCACACCCTCCAGGCAAACACTTCAATGGCAGATTGGCGATTATAATGTGTATGTGTGTGTGTACGAATGCATGTGTGTGTTTTATATATAATTTACACACACACACAGAGCCATGAACAGGTTTCATTTCACTGTCGAAGTCTTAGACGGTTTGGCTGGGCACGCATGCTTTATATGTGGTGTTAGAGGTTTTGCCTGAATACTTGAATTTTCAATCTTCCATTAGGCATATGGCATGTCTGTGCTTCCACTGAACCTCATCAAAGGGACGCGCAGCATTGTCTATGAACGACTGGAGAACACAGAAGACATTGAGGATGTGGAGCACCAGATTGAAAAGCTAAAATCTAAGGTTTGATACTTAAGTTGGAAAAAGTATTCCGGAAAGGAAATTGTTATTCTCAATAGTCGGGTGACGGACAAAAAATTTAACGCCAGTTGTCTCAGGTTGTTGCTTCACTTCTGCATTTGTGTCCAGTTTTCTTTGAATGTCTTAAGGATGCAGTCCTGGTGCTACCTGCCGTTGAATACCTGGTACAGATTGCATGTGGCCCAAAAACGCTTTGTTAGGACACAAGTCTTCTTAGTACTTAGTTTGCTTAGTTTCCCATTGTACTAGTGGATATCTAAAAACAACTGGGGCGATAGACGGCAATGATATTGAAATTTCAGTGTGAGTGCCCTTAAATATTGATCATTTTTGCTCCTGAGTTAGAAAGCCCAGCTCAGTTGTCTTTGTTTCCCTCATCTCCTCAGTGCGAGGATGGGCGGCCCCTCTCTTCCCGGGACAGACGGGCCCTGCAGGAGCTGGAGTCCAAGCTCCAGGCGCTCCAGCGGAGGGAGAGGCACTTGGTGGTTGCCGAAAAGAACTGCTGCACCAAGGTCGGCAGCGCCCTCCGGCCCCTGAAGGTGAGACCTGCTCTCTTCCATCCGTCACTCTTGAAACGTGTTTCAGTGTTTCAGCCTCCACTTCCTCCACTCGCCTTTATTCCCTAGCTTGTCTGTTTGCTATATTCACAGCTGAAAATTTAACGAACCAATTTCACTAATGGCTTATCTTCCTTTCATAATCCCAGAATTCTGAGCACCTTTTCCAAACTATGCAAGAATGCTTGGCGTCACGTGACCACAATCCTTTAGAATGTGGTCACTACGACAGTTACTTATTTTTTTTCTTCTGGCACAGAGATGAGCAAGTGCGACTTTTAATAAGTATTCGCTCCTTTTTGTTCATTTGAAATTTCAAACCTAGTTATAAAACATTTTTTTATCGCATACCTTTGTGAGCGAATGGTAGCGGTTGTGTTTGTTCATTGTTCGTTTGTGCCAGCTTGCCTAGGCAGCGCTCTGCCTGTGAAGCAGTGACTCACAATGTCTTGCCTCAGGTCTAGCATACTCATTAGGTTTTACTAATCCTTCAGTTTTAAAAAACGTTTTATTTCTTATTGTCCTAGTACTCTGTGGTCTGTTTGTTTCCTGGGGCAGGAACATGTTCTGTTTGCCCCGTGGGACCCTGCATGCAATGCTCCGATTTACAGAAGTGGAGTTTAGTGGGCTGCTCCAAATGCCTCTGTTAAGCAGGCCTCGGACAGGAGCACCTCCTGGATCTACACCCATTCGGGTGAGGATGAGACCCGCCCTGACGGTGTTCGAGAGCATTTGTGGTCACCCCAGAGTGCCTCCTAGAAGAAGCCAGAGGAAGGAACGCTCCCTAGATATGTGATGCGTCACATGGATGGAGTAAGGCAGGAATTGGGGCCCTACAATGTCTGCTGCGGAGAGGACCACCTCTTCTTCCCTCACCTCATCTTCTTCTCTTAAGTGGAGATGGAGAACATTTTTTAGCAACAACAGGTCTTCATCAGAAGCCTGTGGAGACGATTTGAGGAGCGCCACTTGCCTCTGGCTGCCCAGACCCTGACCGTTAAGCTGGACCTGGCTGTCTGATGTTCAGTCTCTCCTGCCTGCCTGTCTGCTTCCATAGATATAAAGATAAAGATTTATATAAAGATAAAGACCACTTTGATGACCTGGTCTCAGTGACTGTCCAAGAGATTTGGCGACCAGGAGGACGACCCTGCTACACTCAATCCCTCCCTTTAGGTCGCTTTTCCCTGGACCATCTTGGTTACTGGGCCCAGTGCTGTACTGGGCTAGGTGCTCATGACTGTCGAAGATGGTATTCGATACAGTTAGGCTGTCGTCCTAGCCCTGTTGTGTGAGTGTGCTGTTCACTTGGTTCAATCCCCCAACAGATGCAAAGGGTTTTATTCGAAGTACTGGCACCGAAGTGAGACAGTGGTCTGATTCTTGATCTCCGGCAGATCAGCAACTATCTGAACCACAGGCGATCGACCCTGAAGCAGCTGTCTGAAGGCTATGCACTCGTTGACTGGTTCACATCGCTGGACCCGCAAGGTGCTTAATTACACATCCCCACCACTCCGGGGCATGGAAAGTATCTTATGCCACTCAACTTCTTGCTCCACGTGTCTTCACAAAGTGGTCCCTCAAGGAGCAAAAATGACTTGCATCGGGGTACCTCTCCAGGCTGTCTGAGAGTGAACTATGTGAAGACCGACTCAGATTCAGCTCTGGTATCACACTACCTATGGCTGGCATTGGATTCCTGATCCATGCTTTCTACTCAGTCGGATGACAGCGTAGCAAGGATTTTAGCTTGCCTAGAGATTTTCCAGCTTGGCTGAGCTATCCTGGTAGTGAAATTCCAGAGGTTTCTGGGCCTGAAGGCAGCCGCATCTCAATTCTTTCCATTGGGCCTCTTACGAATGTGCCCTCTGCAAGTGTGGTTCATTATCAAGGTGCCTCACTCACTATTGAACCTCAACCGCAAGATCAGTTTCCCTGAGCTGCCTTCAAGCACTCTCCTGATGGAAAGAATCCACCCAAGCCTATGAGTATGGCTGGGACAAAAAGAAGGGGTGATTACCATGGACGCCTCCAACTATGACTGAGATGGCGCATGGAATTTACTGTGTGTGCAGGGCATTCTGTGACGCAAGCAGTGTTTTCTGAGCCTGTAGCCCTTTTAAAGGCTTCTCTCGGCTCATTCTTATAAACCTCATTTAGGGAAGATTTGGGACAGCGCAATCGTTTTGCTTCCCTGGAGACAATGCATTACCCCTCTGGTCCTCTGTAATAAGAGACACAGGGTGTCTGGGCGTAAATGTGGGCCTGCTCTATGTATTACCTCCAATAGTGTTGGTCCCGCTCTCCTATTTGCTGCTCCTACCTAAAAAGATCACTGGCCACGCTATGAGTGGACAGGCCAGGTTCCAGGGTGCATTGGTTGAGGACATCTGCAGCGCAGCAGTTCAACAGACGCTCTTGGGATGAGTAGTGCTGAGGGTGGCCTTTCCACCAGCCAGTAAGGTTAGAGCAATTGTCTGGGCTTAGTCTGTGGACCCATACAGCTGTCTTCATGACAGATTGGGTATTCTTACCTAGTAGTGCTGGTTTATGTCTTATTTCCCTTGCATAATTTGGCATAACTGCTCAAAATTCTGGGGTTCTGAAAGGAAAATAAACCATTAGCGATGGTTAATATTTCTGTTTCAGGGAACTATGGTTATGACAATAACCCAGCATTTCTTCATCGCATCGATTAAAGTAGCCCTTCACTGCTCCGACGTGGTTCTCCGTTTCCGTTCATCACTGGTGTGAGGCATTGAGAATATATTTACTGCTGTACTGCAGTCTTGCCCAATACCCAGAGTGCTGTGCTGCAGATTCCAGCACTGATGTGTGAAACATGACTAGCATTAGGATGTTTGGGACTTTTATGGCTTGCTTGGTTTGTTATTAGGATGTGGATGAACGGATGGATTGGCTGGGGAAAAATGGCGAAAAAGGTTTCCAACACTGTGAAATGTGCTCTTGCCTGCTAATGAAAGTCTCCCAGCCCATGCACAATGTTCTCGTTAAATCGCTACTATGGTGCTATGAGAGTGGGAGAACGTTACGTGCTGCGAGCCAGGCTGTGTTTGAAACCCCAGTTTAAAGACAAGATGCTTGCTCCGTTTTGTGAGAATGGCAAGCCATTTAAACTTAAATTAATTTCTTTTGGTCCCACTAACACACAAGGAGCCAAAATTGAAGTGCAGTTACTGCAAATGGCCGGGTAGATGGGTTTAACTGCTTCTCCTTAATATATTGCCGGAATGTAAAATGTAAAATGAGATTCTATTATTGGGCCACTGGATGGAAGGGCCTGCACTAACCAGCAGAAGAAGGAACGTCTTGGGGGTGGGGATGGGGGAATTTCAACTGGAACGTTCTCTAATATTGCACATTGAATCTCGCAATGCTCAGTTTAAAGGAGAGTAAGACTTTGAGGAAGGAGTATTTGAAATCAAAACAGTCTAGCAACATCATCACTTACCGTAACATCATTGTCATCATGTTGCATGAAATTAAAGAAACAGTACCAGAGCATTACATTACATGTTATCACTGCATCATTGGAAATGCTGATGGCTTGCAGAGAAACTTGGAATTACTTTGTGAAAAATTGTCATTTAACATGTTCCGTGGTTCCAGCTGAATTTTAGCTTTACAAGTTTATTTCTGCATTTTAAAACATTTTAAATGTGTGTGCCATCATTTTATTCTTAAAGGTGCCTTGTATGCTGATTAATCACTCCAGGATTGCGGTTATTGTGGGCTCATATTTTATGCTTCAGGAGAGTTGTGATATAGATTTTTTTTCTTGTTAAATTTGAGGCAGCGCCTTTGTATACAAGCTTATTTATTTATTTATTTATTTATAATGTACCCCTTTAGAATAGGGCTGTTTACATCCAGGAAAATGCTAAAATAAAGAGAAAAATAAAAAACTGAAGCAATTCTTAAAAATATGCGTGATAAAGTTAGTAAGAATAAAAAAAGGTCGTTATCAGACCTCTGAAATCCTACTTCTCTGTACTTCGTACAGTTTTGATGAGTTTGTGCACAGGGACAAAACTTCTCGGTGCAGGTCTTACTAACCTGGATTTATTCACCTATATACATTGTCACTTTAGTAAAAACAGTGGAAAAATAATGGGGAAATTCAGTGCTTTTTAATGATGTCTCGCTTTGCCTCTGCTATCCCTGCTTCTCCTCAAACATAAGACTCATCCCAGCCATTACCGTCCTGTAAGTTTGGCAGAAGTTTTACTTACCTCTGCAGGGAGCCGTTGATTGATGAGTCCTAACGAAGCGGGCCACAAACGGCCGCATCATTCCACGGTAGACTACTATGGGAAGTCACTGACAACAGTCCCCAGCTTCAAATTTGCACAATAAAGAAGTGGAAAATGTGTTTACGCTTGCGAGCCGGCGAGCGGTGATGAGCTAAGCGACTGGAAAAGCTCTCTCTGGAGTTAGCGCTCTTCGCGCTTTTCCTTTCACCCGGTGTGTGTTCAGCGAAAGTTACACAAAGCAGCTGCACGGAGCCTCCCTGGTCAGTTAGCCATAAGGAGACGGAATATTCTCTGCAGACACGGTGAGCCCCCAGCGCGAGAGGGATGATCTGAGTGTGTACGTGCGTGCGCTTCACAGCTTGCCACCGGTGCCCTGGTGGTCTTCTGTTAAGTGTAGCATGAAATTAGGGAAATCATAGCAGCTAAAGGGAAATTTGAACAACGATGTTGAGTGGTTCATTATCCTATAAGTGAAGAAAGTCCTGGCCTTGTCTGTCATATATATATATATATATATATATATATATATATGGGGGAGAGAGTGAGAAAACGCTGCAGGCCACTAGGCACATAAGAGAGGTTGATCAATCAATCTCTTATGGACCATGTGAGGCCCCATGTCTAAATGGATGGGTGACTAGAAAGTGTGTGGATTTGGAGGTGACGGGTTTGTAACAAGCAACCAAAGTCCAGTTCTATTTCAAATACTGTGCTGAATACTACCAGAAACTGCTCTTTTTAGAGTAAAAATGCTAGACAAAAGCCTTATTGGTTTGACTGCCATACTCATTAGCAATATTTCCTTTTCACAGTCTTTGCGAGCAATGCCCACAGTCTCATCTGCTCGATTTTTGATCATTTCTTTCTGCTTTATTTTTCAAGACACGTTGGTAACTTCGACAAACCATGAAAATGACCCGATCGCGTTGGATTTTCTTGGGACTATCATGAGATTTAGAGGTTTTTCAACATTTGGTCTGCAGCACAGAGTTGGCCAGAAGCTTCGATGTGGAGCTGAATAACTTTTTTGTTCTTTCAAACAGACTGAATTGATGCAGTGTAGACGTAAGCAGAACACAAACTTGATATACTGCCCCCTTAGCACAGCAGCCGTGTGGAGGTATAGTTAGGGAAACCAGAACATTGCAGGTTAAAATCCCAGGTGGGTCACTGCTGATTGAAATATTAGGAAGGTAATTCATTTAAAATCTCGCTATTCTTTTAAAAATATGCTTACTTTCCTCCTCCCGCGAGTTGTGTAGACATGAACTTGTTAAATTACATGTTAATGTCTTGGTCACATTACCTTATTCCTTCCTATTCTAAATCTTATTTCTACCCTCTATATAGGGATTCCAGTATTCTACAAATGTGTGGCAAGGACTATCAATAGGTTTGGTTAAATTTGTGCTGTAGAAAAAAAAATCAAATTTGGCCGGGTTTTTTTTTTTTTTTTTTACATTTTTGTCACAGGATGTGGCAATGGCAACTCATTTTTATGGTTTTTTTTTTGGGCATTCCCTATAGTGGCACCTCAGGTTAAAGCAGGGCCAGTCATAGTCTCTGAGTAATGAGTGCTCAGGAGTGTCAGATTTGTAGCATTTTCTACTGTGTAGTTTCTGAGTTATGAAAAATAAATGTACAAAAACCATTCTGGAGGGACCCTAATTATTTGTAAAAAAAAGTCACTCCTACTCCTAGTGTGTGGTCATTTGGACAGTGTTTGTGGTGTTACACTAGCTTCTGGAACATGCCCGCTGATAGTAATATTTACTAATTGGTGGCTATTTTTATGGGTAAAAATCTATATAGGCTAATTTTTGTATAGAAGCTCGACGTAGTGCCCTGCAGATTATCCTTAACACAAAGGGAATGCACAATGCTAAAATGAGAAGCATTTGTATAACTGTACTTAATTGCCTAATAAATAGCATCATGCAGGGGCATTAGCCGCACACTATTAAACTGTAGTGATTACCCAGATTTATATGGCATAGGGTGACAAAGTTGTATTTGAATGTCCTCTCCTCGTGGTTAATACTGTTGAGCTCCAAGGTCATTGCTGAGCCACACTTCCTCAGTACACCCCCCCGCCACGCCACCTTCTTTAAACTCCTGCTGGGTGTTTGTTTGTTTCCTCGCCGCAGAGAGAAGGTCGCGAGCTGTATCTGAAGCCGCGTCCGAAATGCAAACCCCATGTGCGGGCTGGAAATTAAAGTCGGGCAAGGGACTTATCTGCTGTCTTGTCTCTCTCTCTCTCCGTTCCCCCCGACCCCCTCCGCGTCGGACCCTGGATGATCCGCTCCCTGTCCTTCTGCTGTCACCTTTGGCGACAGTGCCAGACTAACATCAGCCAGCACATATGGCAGCATGTTGACAAGTGGTGGCACCCCTGGGAATCGGCGTGAAGACGAGTTGGGATCCTAAAGGCCGGTGCATTCCATCACACTCACGCTTCCGTTTCTTCCCTCTCCCAGATTTTGCTGGGGATTTTCTTCATCTTGGTGGCCCTCCTGTTCACCGTGGCCCTCTTCATTTCAAAGTAAGTAGTAGATGTTTAGGCACAAGGCAACCATCACCCTGAAGATACTGTCAGTATTTTTTTAAATACCGTAGCATGTTGCCTAAGACCATTGAGTCAGGTAATAAAACGTAGTAATTTGTTGAAAGCGCTGTTCCGATGCTTTTACTTTATGAGATGGAGATGATCTTGAGGTCACATGGATAAATTAATGTATTGCTGCACTGAAAATTGATTATGTTCCTCAGTTTGTAACCTCTGTTTAGACCAATTGCAGAGAAATATTAATTGCTTGCTCAAAAAAATAAACACTGAATTCCTCAGCATGCTGCAAGCCGTTCCAGTTAGTTATCTAACAGTAATTAAAACGTTCATTAAAAATTAAAAGTAACGTTTCCCCACATTTTTTCCCCCCTCACAATTTCAGTTTGGATAAAGCTCTTCACTCCGCTGGTATCAACTCTGGATTCATCATTTTTGGGACCAACTTGACTAACCCTGTGAATGAGCTCTTGTTGGCCCTACAACCCGTAAGTCACAAACGCAACTCTTCTCTGTAGAGCACAGTTGCAGTGATACACTGTGCCATGCACAGTGTTCTTGGTCTAACTCCCAGCATTGTTTCTGCCTTCTGTTTTGCATTTCAAGCATTATATCCAGATAAATTTATCCTGCAGCAGATGGTACTACACGGGACAAAGTTTTGGATGGTTTAAGATGTATTTAAAACCTCTCACAGTTACACGCGCAATTAACCAATGGTTTGCAGGAAGGACAGTGTCTTGTACAATGCAATAAAAGCTCTTAAATGAAATATAAAGGTAGAAACAAAAATCATTATTTGGAGCAGTTATCAATTAAGAAACCATAAAAACACAATCTTGCTACTGGAATTAGACTCATCTTTTGAAGACATACACACGATGTGAAATTTTGCACGATATGGGCATATAATGAACAGTGTGTATCATCATTTTCCAAATGTATATTTTCAAACTCCAACTGTGTTATGAACTAAAGGCGGCCTAAGTGTCATGCTTTGCTATCTTGAGATGTAAAATCGAGGCTAAGGCACAGACAGAATTTCCTCAGGAACCTTCTCTACTTTAGAGTGATGCTATTTAAAATAAATTAGTTAGTAATGCTGAAAATAAAATAAAAATCAATCTCTTTACACAAGATTACATATATATATATATATGTATATGTATGTATGTGTGTGTGTGTGTGTGTGGAATCT
>JAOVYW010073709.1:4718-15907 GCA_025775045.1 Hiodon tergisus
TTGTTAGGCCCCACCTGATACATCTAGGCTGTAGAAATGCATTTTGTTAGGCCCCACCTGATACATCTAGGCTGTAGAAATGCATTTTGTTAGGCCCCACCTGATACATCTAGGCTGTAGAAATGCATTTTGTTAGGCCCCACCTGATACATCTAGGCTGTAGAAATGCATTTTGTTAGGCCCCACCTGATACATCTAGGCTGTAGAAATGCATTTTGTTAGGCCCCACCTGATACATCTAGGCTGTAGAAATGCATATTGTTAGGCCCACCTGATACATCTAGGCTGTAGAAATGCATATTGTTAGGCCCACCTGATACATCTAGGCTGTAGAAATGCATTTTAGGGCCTCTAAAAAACACAGGTAAACACATACACCTGAACACCTCTACAGGATCAAGGTTGGCTGCATCCTAACACAATGAATGTCTCTGCATGTTTGTGTGTGCACTTGTGTGTGTGCATGAGTTCATTGGAGTGGGCACCTGTGGGTGTGCACGTGTTCATTGGAGTGGGCACCTGTGGGTGTGCACGTGTTCATTGGAGTGGGCACCTGTGGGTTTGCACTGTGTGTGTGTTAGTGTGCTACTTTCCATATCTGTTTGACCTCTCCACATGTAACATTGTTTAACAGTACTATGGAGTGACTCTGTGTCTGTTTGTCAAGATCAAGCCATGTGCTGGCCGTATCTCATGATAATTTGAGGGTGATATTGTCAACCTATCCAGGGATAATGCAAGTATTTATAATGTTTAAGGTCAAACAGAATCAAAGGTCAGCCTTTTATAACTTTCTTGCAATCTTTCTGAGTTTTTCAGTTCATGGGATGCCGTGATGAGACCAAATGAAAAGTATTTTATAAAAGAGAGAAGAGCATGCAAATATTAAATACATAATGAGACGTCATCCATAGCTCTCTGAGCAAGTAGGACGTTCAGTTAAAGTATTATTTCTTACTGAAAATGATTAATGTTTTGTGTGCAGGTTTTTGTGATTGGCAGCAAGTGGACGGGGATTCCATTCCTCCCAAATCCCACGGTCGACACCAGGTTTCCCCTTCGGTGGCTTAGTGCTTGATAAAATGTAACAACACTGTGCAGGTGGACTGAAACACTGAAGCATAGCTCCCGTGTGAACAAGATTGGTGAACGGGATCTTATCTCTGGGGTGCTCTGTCAGAACCCCCCACCCCCAACCCCAATGACCCTCCTCCCTCTGTGAAACGTAGCTCCATGGCCAAGAAAATGTAAATAAATCAATAAAACTCTAAATTCTCCCCCCGAAGCCCATCAGCTGCCCTTTTTTTCTTAAAAGATGTAAAGTTCAGCGCTGGAAATAGCTTTGCTTTGACCACCCTGTCCCCAGCAGCAGTAGGAGTGTGAACAAAGAGGGGCGCGTCTGTGCAAGCGTGCACCCAGGAGAGCCGGGGGCTTTGTAGGATGGTGTCCAAAAGAGCCCTCCAACGGACGTTTGCCCCTGTGTGAACATTCCAGACTAAAAGGATGAGACGTGAGACAAGCTTACCCAGCGCAGGGGGAGAGAATCCCCGACCCAACAAATAAAATAAAGAGGACATACGGTGAACACATGATATCCTGCGGGTCAAAATCCACCAGAATGAGCTGATTGATGAACAAGCAAGGTGTGTCTGTGGAGAACAGGAGGTTATGAGGCTAAGCTGTCATGGGAGGGAAGAATGGGAAAGTTCTAACAGAACCTCAAGCCACACATTCACAGGGTGAAACCTTGTATTTTGTAATCCAGATCCAACAATGTTCAGTATAGCAAGAACCAGTATAACATTTGGCTTTTGGTTGGGGGAATTATATTTTAAGGAAATGAATCGTAGAAACTTAATATAACAACAGCTGTAGAAATGAAAAAATACATATTTTTGTTTAGAAAAAAGTCTCACCTGGCTTGATGTATAGAGGGAGTTCATTACTTAACATTTATGATACAAGTTTTCGAAGACAATATGTTCGAGTATACATTAATTTCACGTTTACATTTAGGTAACCTTAGGAAAGACAGATAGTACTGCATTTAAAACCAATCATAAACAGTTTTTTTAAGCAGCACACATTAGTATTTTTACCCAAGGCTTAATGCAGGTTAAAGTGTTGCTGTTTCTGAGAGCTGTCTGAGTGTAGCCTTCAGAACCAAGACCGCGTGACTCGCACGTTTCCACGTTCGCACGTTCACATGGCATCTGACATTTGCCCAGGAGTTGTCCCCCTCATTACCGGATACACAAACAAGGCTGGGGTCATGTTGTTGCTAATGCCAGGATGACTACAGCACAGAAAGGCTGTCATTATAGGGTTAGCAGGAACAATGACAAGTGCAAACAGAAAAATCCTCTCTAGTTCGGCCTGGAAAGCCCATCAGCTTTAAGGGTCTATGGTCTGTCTGACAGTGGAATGACCGAGTAAAATTGAAGGTAAAAATCTATCATGATAGTTCAAATAAGATTGACATTTTTCCTTTGAATAGTTCAGATCAGTAGTTAGGGCATTCTGTAAAATACTGAAAAGGTTTCAGGCACATGAACATTCTCCCCTTTTCCATTTCAGGGGATTTCTCCCCGTGCCCGTGGGTAAAGTCAGTACTCTGGTCTGCAATAGTTACAATGACAGCTCTCTAAACCAACACACATGCACACACTGCTGTCAAGACCAGTACCAACATCCAACATTTCAGTTGAAGATCTAGCTATAGGATTCCTTTAATGCATAGACGGACATCCGTCCTCCCGTCTGTAAGAGCAGAAAGGGAAATCTGAAGAGAATAATCTTCTGTAGGACAAAGAATACCAGATCAGGATGGACAGTTGACAGAAGACTTGGGTGTCATCCATCAGCAATACAAATGTCTCTCTTCAAATCAGGACCGATGTGTTGAAGGAAAGAAGCTTTGTTAAGAAAGGGGGAAAAGACAAAAAAGGCTAAAATATGCCAAAGAAACAGACAAAACAGACGAATGAACAAGGATAAAAGTGTGTTCTGAAAATGTACTGATGAAATCAGGGCAGTTCCCCTTTCAACTGCTGTTCAAATAATTATTTTACTAATTAACTACTACCAGCCTCTGTAATACAAAAAACAATGTAATCTAGGTAGCCCAGTTTAGGTAGCTTTTTTGTATCGGAATTCTAAACATAGACAGAATTTTAAGTCTGTTATCTAATTATGCTATAAAACCCATTACTTTCATATAAAAAAAATATGTAAACATATTGCAAAATGATACGGGACATTATTTCAAAGATAAATAAGAAACTGAGGCAGGAAATAAATTATTACTTTCAAGACAGACCTCAGTTCATAAATTGTCCTGGAGGGAATGGAATAGTGTCTGTGTCTGTGTCTGTGTCTGTGTCTGTGTCTGTGTGTTTTTTTATTCTTCCCAGTGAAAATATTTCTCTCTCTCAGGATCTCTGTGGCAGACAGTCATGAAGTCTGACCGTATCAGCTGTGTGAATCATTCAACACCTGCTCAAACCAAGTAACCTTGAGAAGTTAAGCTATAAACAGCCAAGACAAAAACATGAACAAAAATAAAATGGTTTCTATAGCAACACTTGGTACTTCCCAAAAAGAAGAATCCAGAGTGTGGAGTTATTTAATGTATATCTCAAAGTTTGACTTTGGTTTGATTCTGGTAACAGAGAAGGGGCGAGTTGAAGGACCAGACATGAAGAGAGAATACGGGGGTATGAGTATCTTCCCTCTAGGTCAATAGCTGATGATTTCCTCCTATAAGGATGAAAAAGACAGTAAAAAAGAGACTGGAAGTTGAACTAGGAGCAGGATTAGTTAGAGGAGTTATTGTTCTTGACTGACCAATCACGCGTTGAGGCCCTCTGATTGTGCAGAGAGCAAGGCCAGAAGAAACGCCTTTATCTTTCTTGGCTTGTGGTCCAACTGTGATGTTTCATTTACCTCTAGCTCAAGCCCAGCCCGAGAGCACTCATTCCAGGGGAATCTGGGAAACCGCAAGACCACATAGCCTTTCCTTCAGTCTAACCTAAAGTTTGCAAACAGCTAATGCCAGCTGGAAGAGACACACATCGCTTACAACTTACTTATACAGTTTCTGTGCTAGCCACTATCAACTTAATTCTGCCTATCTCAGCCTCTAATTGGCTTAACCATATTGCCCATCTGTTATCACCCCCAAAACTCCTGATGAACTAATGAAGTAGGAACACAGGGGAAGTAGTAACAAACTCTTACTCTCTCATGGTTGTTAAAGTTCTGTTCCGTCGAAATCGGACCGCTGATACGAACTGCTGCCTGCAGCTCTTCAGTTCAACATCACCTACCTCGCAGAGAACGGAAAACCGCAAATGGAAACCCTTTCTTCTGGTACTCTCTTTGACTCATGATGTTAAAAAGGTTGGCATGCTGAATTTGCATCTACCCATTAATATGTTTCTCTGGCAAAATATGTAAATATCATGCCACGTCAAACATTTCTGCCCAATTAATGGGCTACTGCCTCCACCTTTGGCTGCATGGGATTTGTATTTTTTTTGGAGAGGAGAGTTTAGCCATTAAAGCACACGCCTGGAAAGGCATGCATTACTTACTCTGTGAGGACATTCACTTCCCTTGTGAAATCATACACCCTTACAGTTAAATAAGAAAAGTTACGTGATTTTATATTGCGAGCTTCATTAGTACATTTTTATTTGATTCTTCTTTTAAATTTCTGTTCTTTACTGTAATGCAGCGCCATTAAGTGTATTTAATTACATTAAAGAGATTGAACATAAGTTCTGTTGTTTTCTTTTGCACTATAGGTTTACATTTTTTAAAAGATTAAATATTACAAATAATCCTCTGTTTCTGGTTCATGTATGTGGTTTAGTAAGATGTATTGGCAAACAACATTTTGTGATAATATCTAACTGTCATAGGATTTATTTGGGGGTTATGATACCTTGTTTATCCAAAATTTTATTTTAAATGTTCCAATAATAACTCTTTAGCAACTTGGGGGGGAAAAGCTCTTTTAGCTTCTCCTGATTGGCTGGCCCTGTTGGTTTCTCCTTTGTCCTCCCATTTACACTACAAACATCAGACGGATTGTACTAATCTGTGTCGGGCTCCTCTCTTTAACCTTGGCATGTTAGTAGTCTGCCCACATAAAAGCTGGGTATCACGGGGATAATTTGGCCAGTTGCATATATTTCCAAGTGTTGAGCAGATGAAAGAACGATGTATGTAGGAAGGCTGGCACGGGGTTCTGGGTGCTGACTTGCAGATATGCAGAAGCCTCCAGGCCCATAGATTGATTGTGGGATGGGATTTGTCTGGAGCACAACAAGGATGGTATTGGATTGCAGTATAGGGTCACTAAATTCCCTCTCTGCAGCATTGACCCATGCGTGAAACAGGAAGAGGGCCTGCCCTTCACGGAGCGCAGCGCTATACACATTGGCTGTGACTAAAAGCCAGAATAATGGGACGTCGCAGGACAGGGGTGCAGGCAGTTTGATATCAAACAAGTAGAACATTCTACATCATTCAGTCAATGTCTCCACTAGGCCTCTGTTCATCTCACCGTCTCTGTTTGCACGCCTGTTCGTCTTTTAATCAAAACGGATCTCTCACTCCAGCCACATTCCTCTTCTCATCTGGCCATTTATGCTCCATCAGTTTAACTCAGGATCCCTCTGGAAAGTCTGAGGTGTTTCTCTAGCTTTTTTACCCATCCATCCCGTTTGTTTACAAGTCGCTCTCTCTCTCTCTCTCTGTCAGGCTCCAGTTACATGAGACTTTGTTTGTTCCTTCCTCTCTCCCTGCTCAGGCCAACACAGGGGCTTCATCTCTCTCCTTTTCTGTTCAGACAGGCCCCCATTATTGCACTGTTAGTCTTTATTATAATAATGAGAAACTGAATAATTTAGGGGGGACGATGGCATCTTTGGAGAACTAATCCATTTTATGGGCATTGGGAGGGAAAACAGAAAGCTTGAGCTAAAATTAACATTACACGTGGGAGAGTTTCTCCTCCTTCTTTTCGCCCCTGTTTCTCATAGCTGTCCAGCAGCAAAAATCTAATTACAGAATCTTGTCAAACGAGAGAAGTTAGATCATAAATGTTAATTAGCACTATTTCGAGGACTCAGGGCACTTACTGGAGATCTCACCTGAACCATTAAGACCGCAAAGGTTTGAGTGAAGGAGCATAGTGATCTAAACTCTGTCTGTGCGTGCGTGCCTGCGTGCGTGCATGTGCGTGTGCGTGTCTGTGTGCACTTTAGAAAAAGGTATTTGTGCAGTCAGTAAATACTGTGTTACAAATCTCTGCATAGCCTGCTAAATGTTCGGTAGGCGGAGTCCTGGAACCCTGATGCAGTGCTGATTGACTGATTCTCTACACCTGGATCAGTCTCTATATTAATCAATGATCCACACCTGGGACAGCTCTATAAAGTCCTCTTGTCTGCCGTTTGTGGGGGATAGATGGTAGATTTGGGCAGTTTGGGGTGCCTGTTGGAGAATTCTTTTTGTTTAGCGTTTCTGCGCAGTCCCATTTTTGTTTTTTGGAGCTGGATCGTAAAACTTTTTTCACGTTCAAAATAGTTTCTTCCACTCTAAACTTACACCAACGTAGTACTAACCATACTTTACTTCACCCACTCAGTGAAAGAATCGATATCCCCAATATGTGTCCAAAGTAGTCTTTCAGGTCCCCGGTGAATTTCTTCTGAATGCAGAATGACACTCTAAAGCTACTGTAAAGACAATACGATATGTTCCTGATGTCTGATGGTGATTTTACTTAGTCTTTAATAATCATTTATGCTCAAATTTAGTTTTTGACTGACAAATAGAAAAATGAAGTTGTAGGTCAGAATCGGACGTTACTGTTTGTTTTTAAAATAATTAGTTTGATCTACCTGAACATTAACCCTCGGCAGAAATATGGATTGTAATCATTAAGGCAGAGACTGGTGCTGTATTCTGGATCCACTAAATCTCCACCGCAGTCGATGCTCAGACTCTCAGAAGCCTGGGAAGTGGGACAGGAGGTCTTCGCCCAGCTCATCATTGTAGCAGACTGGCGGAGGGGGCCTGCATCTTCACGCTTTAGCGCTAAGGTCCTGGCAGGGTTTTAATAAGACCACAAGTTATAGCATTTAGAGAAATCGGGTAGGACGTTTCATTATCAGGGAGCCAATTAGGTCTTTGTACACCGCTACGCTGGCATCAGAGCAAACCTAATTATCCTTTTCAGAGTTTACTGTTGGTAAAAAAAATGTTAAAAGACTGAAAATTCTAACTGCCCTGTTAGCTTGCCTTATTAAAATGGCTAATGGCTAATGGCTATTTAATGTGTTATATTAAACTGCATGATGGATATGTTTGGTCTCTTTTATTAAGCCATATTTCATCAGATTTGGAAAACAAAGAAATATTTAAACCAATTTCAGTACATTTCTACATATCATCGAAAAGCACAATCATTCAGTTTTCTGATGAGTTAAATTTAGTATTTGAATACCGGTTAAGTTCAGGTGAAGGAGATGTGTGTTTGCAATCTATGCCAATAGGAATGTTCCTTGTGGCCCATGTGCTGATAATGTGAGCAGAGACTAACCCAGAGACGGTATTACGATAAAGAGAAAATACAGCAAGGTAATGTGATTGACTTAACCCCTTGTAAAGTAAGGTGTGGAAAGAAGCCAAGAAACACACTCTGAAGCCCTGGGACCAGGTCAGACTGACAAGTAGACTATCGTTATGCACCCGAGTGTGGTTATACTGAGTGTGGGTATGCTTGCTGGCTTGTAATGCTGGTTTGAAATGTTTATTATTAGAGGTAAATGGTCAAAAAATGGGTTTCACCTCTTTTTAGCGTCACTGTTTGGGCTGATTTTGTGAATAATGCCCAGTAAAAGGTGTCCGAGAAACACCCGTCTCCCTTTCTCTGAGCGCCCAGGCGTGATGCATCGGGCTGTGTATGGGATGGAGGTTTTGGGTGGCCAGATTGGTTACGACTAGTGAAATACGTCCTTCTGATCCGCAGAGTTTCGCCCAATCAATTAATTATCAATTATAGACTAATGGACTGCTGTTTCGTTGATTTTTAAATGGCTCCTTTAAAACGCAACATTTCTTGCAGAGTTTGTGTCTGTAGTCGTTGCTTCCACTTGAATGTGAGCATGAAACGGTAAACTCAGCTATATTTTCATTTGGCAGGGATTCGTGGATGTCCCAGTTTAACATCCTGTACTTCCTACAGAGTTTAATATTGTTTTGGTGCACAAATCCAGGTGTGTGGATAATTGCATAAAGAAATAGCTGAGAGTGGGACTAGATAAATAAGAGTCACATTTCACCAGCTCATTTGCTTTGATGGACTCTACCACACACTCAGGAAGAAATTAACCCGGACCGAAGCGACAGGCATGTTTTGTATAATTTAACGCAGACTTTGAGGAAACTGGCCCAAAAAGCCTGGTTTGCGCTTTGCTGTCTGGAAACCGACATCCTTTACCATCAGAGTGCTTAATGAACTGTGCTTCGCAGCCGAGATAAACAGTCCAGGGCTAGAGAGGAGGCCTCGTCGTGATGTTCTCAGAAGGAAATAAAAGCAAGGAATATTTCGGTGCATATGAATTTATCCTTCTGTCAGGGGCAGACTTGGGGAGTCAGCCAGCCTGAAAATCACAGCTGTTTCATCCTGTTTTAATTGCAGCCGTCTTCTGCCCTCTGAAATCCAGTTAGTTTCGCCATGCATTAAAATAATGTCCTAATGTTTCAGTAAAAATGGTAATCCCATTTTAATTTTATGACTTTAATTTGCTTCTTAATTTATTTTAAGGGTAGAGGTTGAGAGGTAAATTCATAGCTGGAATATATTATCGTCTGAGTGTTTTCATTCCTGTTTTCTTTTCTTTAATGCGAGTTGTGTTTCCCCACTCTGAAGACTGCCTTTACAGTTCTCCCTCTCTGTCATATATATTTACAGAAAAGACAAGCAATGCCCACTTCCTCTGTGAACATAAAGACGGTCAACATAAAGAAGGCATTTTGCATTATAATTTTTTGGGGGCTTTTTTGCTAATGCGCAGAGTTAGTGAGGCGTGAGGAAGTCATTTCCATTTTAATCCCAGGCAGAGCAGGCCACGATAAGAAGTAGCCTCTGTGCTAACCCTTTCCTTCTTGCACTGCGTCCCCTCTCAGGCTAATTGCCATTGCACAACGGTTGCCCACTCAGACAGCCTCACCTAACCCGGCATCTCAAAGCATGTTTACAGGCCTGGGTTGCATCTCCACACAACGATAAACTACTACAAAATGACTGGAATCTTTCCCAAGATCGTTACTGCTAACAGTAATAGCCTACAGGGACTGTGTGTGCATATGTGTGTGTGTGTGTGTGTGTGTGTGTGTCCGTGTATATATATATATATATTAAACAACTGAGATGGGCGGGTCAGAGAAGTCCACACCTGTAAGGGCCGTGTTTCCCTTCACTTTACCTAAACATCCAATAATAACGCCTTCTGTGGCCCAACGCAACCGTCAAAAGACACCAAGCATCATGAATTTATATCTGGAACACTGGAAGATTAACTCCGGCGTGTCAGAAGATCAAACGCAGATTTCTCATGGAAGAGTAATGGAATATGTTCAGGTCAAGACACTTTAAATGCTGCTGGAAAACATAGATGGTAACACAGATCGGGATTAGATTTTTTTTCCGTTTGAAGTTAAGATGAATCCTGGCCCACATTTCCCCTCCAAGGTGTTACCTGCTGAAATGTAGATTAGGCTCAAAAGACAATTAGGTTCGTTAATGAATACCTCCGGAGAAAGATGCCTTTGTCAGCAACTGAGAACAATGGGTTTCATTTATCATATTAGTGTCTCTGCACACCCACCCTTTTAAATTTAGAATATTCAGCTAAATTATTGCTTTCTGTTTAAACACACATTACCATGAGTTCTCTGTCAGTGGCTAATGGTCACAGCAGGACATTTCTGTTAGGAAGTGATTGGTAAAAGCCAAACCCATATGAAACCTCTGTTGACAATGACAGGACAGCACAGACCTTAATTTGTCCGGCTAAGCACAGTGCTTTCCTTCTTTGCCGTTAAATGTAATCATCTGAATCAGTGTCACCAAGTGGGACTTACCGTAACATGGAAATTAAAAAGAAATGAAAACTCAGTTTTGGAAAAACCCAGCAGCTCAAGTGTGGCTAAGGGGTATGAAGCCACTTCCCAAAGCTCCTATTTGGCTCCGATTCACTTATTTAGTTGTTTACAGTCTAGTGTCAGGGATATTTATTTATTTCTAGGACTTTGAGCAGCAAGGCTGAAAATTGGCTGCTCGGTGTATCGCAAGAATTGTGCTGGGTGTCCAAAATTCTGCCTCATACATCTGTTGTGTTGGCTCATTGTGATCTTTAAGAAAATCCCTTCATGATCGATCAAGTTGAATAAACCAGCTTCAGTTCGGTTTAAGGCGAGAATAATGACAAGACACCAACAGTAAGCTTTTCATTAAAAAAATATAAACACACGCTTGCATAATAAAACACGTGTAATAAAAATTCAGTGATTTTAGGCTACTCTTTCACCATTAGAAACACAAATGAACTGATCTGAATACATTGGTCAATGTTGGGGACTTACTGTGTGGTCTGCATAATTGCCATTCTGTCTATTATTTTGGTTGGGATGCATAATAATTTTTTATTCATTCAAATACTTCTGTGTATAAATTATTAATGACAGAGATGGATGACACTACATGGCCAAAAATATGTGGGCACACCTTCAAATTTAGGTATTTGGCTATTTCAGCCAGATCTGTTACCGACAGGTGTAAAAAATCAATCTCACAGCCATGCCTCCATAGACAAACACTGGCAGCAGAATGACCGACTGCAAGCCAGGCCTTATCACTCAACACCGGTGCCCGACCTCACTAATGCTCTTGTGGCTGAATGGAAACAAGTCCCAGCAGCCATGTTCCTACATCCAGTGGAAAGCCTTCCCAGAAGAGTGGAGGCTGTTACACCAGCAAAGGGGCGGACCAACTCAGTATTAATGCCCAAGATTTTGGAATGAGAAGTTTGAGCCGGTACTTTTGACCATGTGGTGTATTACTTAGCGGAGATTTTGGAATGAGAAGTTTGAGCAGGTACTTTTGACCATGT
>JAOVYW010073710.1:0-19544 GCA_025775045.1 Hiodon tergisus
TGTGAGAGGAAAGGCACCGAGTCTGTGATGGGGCAGGATAGTTCAGTGGGACAGGGCCTCTGTGAGAGGAAAGGCACAGAGTCTGTGATGGGGCAGGATAGTTCAGTGGGACAGGGCCTCTGTGAGAGGAAAGGCACTGAGGCTGTGGGGGGCAGGATTCCTTCAGTAGGAAAAAGCCCCTCCCCAGAGCATTCATTTCCAAGAGGACTCATATTGTCCGCCACCCTCCCCCACTCGTATGTTTCCTTTGCTGTTCAATGCCACACAAAGCGCTAGCACGAACCAATCAGAGGGAGCTGCTATGTCCAGCCACCTCCCCTCTCGCGGGTTACTCCGCCCACCGTGAGAGACCAAACACGCGCTGCAACTTCAGACTACAAGTTCAAAGCTGTTATATTTATAGTCCCATTGTCTGTTTGGTCAGTGAATGTTTAGTCTGAGATACTTCTTCTGTAATTAGTTTAGGACGGGCTTTTGAATATTCATGAGGCAGATTCTCATGCTTTCCCGATGCAATTGGGAACTTTTAAATATAGGAATTTTGCTAATGCAATATGTATTAATCTGTGTCATCAGTGTTTATGGTATTTGCCTGCAACAGCAAAATTCACCCTGCCGCACTTCTAGCTACAATGTTGGCTGCCCTCTCTCTTGCATAAGCAGACTTTTTGTTCTCTTTTCAGCACAGGATCTTTGTCCTATTCAACAGAAGCTTTTTTTTTTACCCCCGGTCAATCATTGATAATCCAAATGAGAAAAACATGGAGTATTTGATCAGCAATTTCAAGATCTGACTCTGATTTATGTTATTTTTAATGTTTCATTGTATGTGGCCAGTTAACTGTGATGCCTTTTTAAATGATCAAGTGACGATAGAAAATAGGCAATAGAAAATACATTTTAATTTCCTTGGCTGTAACACGTTTGTTTTTTGAGGGTGGGGAGTTGGTTAGAGTTGGTTTGGGGTGGTGTGGTGGTGTGGATCGATGCAGGCTGGATACATAGTAGACATTATTACACTGTCTGCATGTGTTTGTATGTCTGTGTGCTTGTGCTGGTGCTTTGGTGTGTTGTGGGGGTTGTTTGTGTGCTTTTGTGCATATGTGCGTGTGTGTCCTACTCAGCGTGTATATATACACTAGCACGAGGTGTTGTGATCTAAATGATGGCTCACCGGTGATTTGTCATTTGTCTTCTGCGCTGACTCTCAAGGGTCACGATGTGTGTTCACATCCACTTATTCCACTGTAAGAGTGAATAAGCAACCCCGCTTCACTTAACAACACCCGATGCACTCCTGTGACCCGTGCTGGGGGCTCGAACCGTTTGCCAGGTTGGCTTCTGGGGGGAACAAAGAGCAAACTTCACAACTGCAACACGGCAGAGCGAAAGTGATTCCCTCCCCTAATCTCGCCGACCCCATTAGCGCCTCCGCCGATGTTATTGCGGATGAATTAGGCATAGTGACAACAGAGCAGGGAGACCATTAACCTGTCCCCGAAGGTACAAACCTTAAATCTCCATTGGTGTGGGCACCCCCAACATCTTGTCAGTTCCACGTGCCAAGAGAGACGACGGGCCCCGATTCTCCCAGCGAGACCACGATTCGTTCAATCGCCCCCACTTCCCCAACACCACCTCCCTAACCCCTAAATTTATAATTTGTTAACGCAGATTGAGCTCATTAATTTTGCTGAGGGAGACCAGCCGCCGGGCTGACTCTGTGGGCCTCACAAGGTATCATACTGAATGATTAGCAAGGCAAGATGAATGCTGAATTAAAGTACCTGGAGATTCCACTGGATTCTCTTTCCTGCGGCTGGGGCCTGCTGCTTTATGCCTGGGTGGTCATATTTTGAAATCTCCTCCGGACCAGCTCTTCCCGCAGTCACGCATCCCCGAGCATCTGAAAGACGTTGTGCTTTGCATGGTAATTAGGTCCCTTTGTTCCGTCTGTTGCTGGCGAAAGAAGGCTGGCGGCTGGAGAAACAACTGTGAAGGCTGGCTAGGTGCACGCCGAGCCCCCCGAGCCAAATCCTCGCTTCATCCACACCCCCACCTATCCACCGCACACCCCGCCCCCACACCACCTCGGCCCTGCAGCCGGGACCTTTGCGCTCTCCCATCCGCAGAATCTGCAGGAATGTCTGCACCTCTGCTCCCTGCTTTCAGGGATACGGACAGTGGTTCAGAGGCATTTTCCCATCTCATCTCTTTACTCTCAAGCAATGTCTTCAGGATCAGTAGGTAGCCTTTTCCCCTGAACCAGAGACAAAATAAACACAAAGCCTTAAACAAAATCCAGTGAACAAACGCAGTAAACGGCAGTGTAAATAATCTTTTAATAATCTTTCTTTTTCTTTTATTTTCACAAAAAGGAAGTGTCGTATGTAGCTCGCCATGCTGTGGCATTCCATCATCTGGTGAAGATGTCGATGAGATGCTATCACAGACACCCAGCAGGTCATGGTAGCTCCAACTCCTTCAGTGCCTTCAGACGCGTCCCCTGCGTTCCTCATGCTGCGTTGTTTAGCCTCATGGCCAGCGTCAAGCTAAAGCGAGGTGGCAGGGGCGGCAGAGGCCCCGGGGGCGGGGGTTGGGGGGCAGGCGGGAGGACGCGGTGGAGCCGGCCAGCCGTCACCCTGCGTTAGCCTCTGTCCCATGGATCCGGCCGGGCCTGGTGAAGTGAGCAGTGTGCAGTGAGAGAGCCGGGTTCTCCCACCGAGCCCTGGGGAGGGGGGCTTGGTGGGTTTTTGAGGAGGCAATTATCCTCGCTGTGCGACAGACAAGGTTATGCCATCGGTTGGATCTTGATTGGTGGAGGGGAAGGGGTTCGTCCGAGGACAGTGCTGTAGCGTATGCAGGAAACTTAGTAACAACTTTTGATAGTAGTCCAAGTTCCCCATGGGCAGGCAAAACTGGCCATCCCATTCGGAGGGCCTTTGGGGCAACATATATGCTGAATTAGCCATGAGAAAAGAGTTAAATTAATTGACCTAATAAATAATTTCTCATATCTCGAATTTAGAATGATGTGTTTACAAATTCCCAGGCCAGTTTTTTTGTTACAGTCTGTCCCTACCCATGGGAGTGATACAGCATTTTGTTTCCTCCAAATGTTTTGGTTTTTTAGGATTGGAGCGGTTGTGTAGTGACAGGTTGAAGGAGGACTTTTAGAAAGAGTTTTAGATTTACTTGATATTTAAAATAAATAATAATAATTTAAAATATATTTTTAGTGTTGCTTTAGCAACACAAGTTTACCTATTGCCATGCAAATAAAACATATTTGAATCTGAATGTTTCTGTGGAGCTTCCTTGTGAAATTTACGGGGCCACTTTAACACATAGGCATTGCCAATAAAGTATGGCAATCACATTATATCGGTGAAACTGCACCAGGCTTCCAACAATAAGCAATACTGAAAAAGATATATCGTTAAGGAAAAAAGAATGAACTGAGGATGTGGACATGGAAGAAGAAAAAAAAATATCAGTCAGGAATTGAATTCATTCCGATATCTAATTACTGAAATCCTGCAGAAAATTTGTTTTTTTTTCTCTTTTTCTTATGCCTGGAGAAATTAAAGCAGGATTTTCTGGAACAAGCACATTAGCAAGTCATGGTGCAGCGCGGCGATCTCAATTTTTTTAATTGTGGTGGGTCTTTGAAATGTCTGGCAGCAGTGAAGTGTGTCTCATAAGTGAAGGGTAATGGATGTTGTCAATTTCAGAGTGCAACAGGCAGCACCTCGGGTTGGCGGCTGAGTCATGCAGACGCAGACATTAAGCCGTTCTGCACATTTTTCTCTGTGTGTTTATTTGCTTTGAACAGTGACTGTCTAGATTCACCGCGCAGTTTTCAGGGAGTGGGTGTAGACCGGCTGTGGATTTTTTGCCGCGTGAAGAGGTTGTTTATTCCAGTTCAAACAATAGCCTATAATATATTATGGGGGAAACAAAAATATGGAAAAATTTGGAAATTCAAAACCCTGCTGTGCCTCGCACCCACATCTGGCAGTCAGTCCCAGCCCCTCCCTTGCTAGAGTGTCGTTACCGCTAACAGCTGCCGTGATGGACGATCAGGGTTCGCTTTCGGACTCGGCAGAGGCCAGCAGGAAACGAGAGAACCAGGAGAAATGGAAAAATGGAGGAAGAGAGGGAGCTGGTGGCTGCATCGTTAAAGTGATGATCAATTTAAACATAGGGTTAAAAAACCATGCAATCAGCCTGGCCAAGAAGCAGGCTAGCATTTCTTACTACTCTATCAAGATTTGCATATATATGTGTGTGTGTGTGTGTGTGTGTGTGTGTGTGTGAAATTATTTTTCTTAGGGGAAATGCCAGAATGCTAATAAATGGTAGAAAATGAAGCATGCCTCTGCTGTTTGGTATTATTTTAAGATCTCTTATTTTGATTGTTTTCTGAAAGTAACATTCTTTTCAGTAAGCAAATATGGTTATTATTTCAGATTACACATATGATATATTTGTATTCTTCCTGTGCCTTTCTGTGCATCTGGTTATTTTAATCCACAAATGTTGTAAAACTACTTTCACCCAGGGGATAGTGAAGAACTTTAATGTTGATACTTATATAATATAAGTTTTTATTTATTTCATAGTTTAAACATAGCCCCTCATCTCCAGCCTTAATAGTGCAAAATCATCCTAGCGGAAACCTTTAACGAGCTGAACTGTAAGTGGATGTCTGTTGTCCCTGGTTTGTGTCTCCATGAATATTTGGTCACTCATTTGATTTGTCCTTTCTCGGTTTCTTCTGTGGTTTGTCCGTTTCGTTGGTAAGAACAAAATTTTGTGTGCCTGAGTTTATTACCATTTGTGTTTTGAATTGTGCCGGGGATAGGTTGACTAGATACTCGACTGCATGGACCAATAATGCTAAGCTATGAGGACAGAAAACCTGTAAAGCCGACAGATATTTAGCAGAGTTACAAAGCGTGGTTTAAAGAAGATAGCAATCAAGTTGTTTCTGGGTATTATCACACTTTATTGCTGATATAGCATGAACTCCAAATGAAAGAAATCCTCTAGTCCACTTTGGGTTCATGTCACTGCCGACTGTCACCGGGAGTCCCTCAGCTGTGGTGCACGATTGGCAGTGTGTTAGGTGGGGCATACCTCCCCTGCGCTGAACCTCCTATATGTGCTGGTTAGCCTTCAACTTCTTAAATTACATGGCATAAAATGATCTTTTTAAGTGCGGATTCCAAATTATTATAAATAAAGAATTGACTAGAGGACAATCCCTCTCAGTTCCTTGCAGAAATGCATTTCTGGAATGCACCAGAAACATTACAAGCACGTAAAATGTGAGCTGGGTAAGGCATAAAGTTAAACATCGGAATACCAAATGACACAGCTGTAAGACTACAAAACTAAAACAAAAGAAAAAACCATGATTTCCGTCTAGGTTTTTGGTACAAAACCTTTTCTCTGCGGTATAAAATCTTTGCTTTGCCAACATAAGTATTTAAACTCTTCCTGCCTATTCAATATACAAAAATGTATTGAGTGTGTTTGGTTAATTTACAGAAGAGTTCTTTTCTTTATGTTTTTTATGAAATTTTATGTAATTTAAATGATTGATTAAAGGTAATAAAATCAACTTTAGCCTTTGAAATAATGAGTTAATATAAGTCTTCAGCTCCTATTCAGCTCCTATTCAAATATTTTATTCCCTAGTTGATTTACTCATAAGTTAGTAAAAATTTTCCCTGAACGTTGTGAAAGAATAAAAGAATATAGCTTTTAGTCTTTCAGAAGTCGATTGTAGTCCTCCAGCCGAATAACTGAAAATCTCAAGTCCTAAAATGTCTTGATCTCGGGAAATTGTATATATATACAATTACATAATATATAATCATCTGATGTTTAAGTAAGACAGTTCTCTTTAACAGTATATATGTCCCAGTTATTTTAACAGCTATTTTAACACTTTTTCAAAATGTTAAATGAACTCTAATTCATGATATAACCATGTGTATAGTTACAAAAACCACTTTATAAAAAGTGACCCCATTTACAAGCATGCTCTTAGTTATATTAATATGAACTTATTTTTATGATTTATTTTATGTGGCATCATCATTATTCTAGTTCATACAAAACCCTAGCCTTCAGAGTAAACCCCAAAATGTTGCTTAACAGCTACCGAGTCTTTACTTGCAGGTGTGCAGTGCAACGTAGCCTCAGATCTATAATGGTGTTACAGTGTTATATAATTACGTATTGGTGTTAAAACATTTAACGGTGTGGTACGTAGCACCAAGTCATTTACATGCTTAACCACTAATCAAATGTTTTATTAAAAAAGGACCCATTCAAGAGGGACGTGCTTGCGTTGGCTCACAGCGATGTGAACCAGCTCACGTCCGACATGCTGGGAGAGCGCACCGGCCAGGCACTTCTCCAGACCGCACACATGTTTAGAACATTTCTGTCTAGTTTCAGTTCTCAGGAACATTCCACAGGCTTTACACACTTTCTGCCAGTACCATACCATTCATCGTATTTTACAATATTATTACATTATATTTGTGTGCCGGTGTGCATGGATTAAATTATGTTTGACTAGTTCACTGCAGATGATGTAAAGGACGACACAATTATGATGCCCTTGAACATATCCATTTATTTAGTCTAATTATGGTAACATTGGCCATTACTGCAAGTGTTCCCCACCATCTTGTGGAATGGCTAATAAATGGCTGATAGAAAACACAGTAGTTTCATTGGGGTTTTCCTGACTTTCCTGTCTGGAAGGAGGCATGGGGACTGCAGCACCTTATTCTATCAGCATTGATGTTTCAGTTACCAAACCAAAAAAGTAGTCACTGGTTGTTTTCATTTAATGTAAGCAATTCTCTTTGGCAGAAATCTGTTGGATCTAGCCGGCTTCAGCAGGTTTTTGTTCTACCTGAAAGCCATAAACCGCCAGATTTCTTCTGTCTGCTGAGATGGTGGACAAGGGAAGAAACTCAGACAACATATCGTTCTCAGATGTGACTTTTATCCATTCCTCGATCTCGCACCATGGGGTTGTGGTTGTTCATCGTCTTACAGTAACCGCATCAAATCCAATAGTCTTTATTTTGTTGTTGACTAGGATTGTATTTTTATTTGTTGGTTTTTTTCAGTTAGGAAATTTTTACATTTTACCCGACCAGACATTGACTGTACAGTGAGCTCTCCAGTAAGACACACTTACATTCGTTTCTGTTAAGGAAAAGCATTCCCCAGCCAGCCTTCTATAAGGAGCTTGCAGTTACATAAAACGCATTCATAGCGTTGTTGTTACATTGCATGACAGTTATGTGGTTTGGCGTTAGCTGGCAACTTGAGTGCTCGTTGGATTCGGCAGCTCATCAGGTATCTTGTAGACAGCTGCATCGGTACCCCCTGCAACAGTTCTGCACGTTGAACTGTGACCTTCTCGCACTGGGATTAGAGCCATGCAAAGACCTGTGTTGGTCTGCTCTTTAGCAGTAACCTGTCATTTCAACGACTCCCTCCTCCACAAAAGCGGTAAATCAGATGCCTTTATGAAAATCGCAACATTCGGTGCCGTTAATTGAACTCCCTTCTCAATCTTTATCTCCCTACACAAGTATAAACGGATTCATCATTAAATCTGGAGCATATATCTGTTCCTAGAGAGCTTGTGGACCCACCAACATTTTTCTCCGTTTATCTATCGTGTCAATGTTAATCTCCTGTTCATTCATCCATCCGCTGTCAGACAGACAGACAGATTGTGGAGACCTCAGAGTAGTTCTGGTTCTGTTCAAATTCACCCATTTGTTCCTGCGACTGCTCTTCCACTTTTTTAAGGACGATTTGAGATTGGCAGAACGCATCACAGCTGCTCTGCACTTAGATAGCATGTTTTTTTTTTCTTTTTCTTTAAAGAGTAGGGCTATACATCTTATCTGTTGTTGATATGCAGGAGTTTTCTGAACAGCTTTTTCTGAGAAAACGTATTTCTGCCCCTGTAATTGCCTCAGCAATATTCTCCGGATCCTCGCATAATTCAAAGAAAGAGGTTTCTTTTTTTTCGCTGAAAGGTTTCCGCAGCCTCACAGCGGAGGTGATTGACACCTTCTTTTTCCCAGCCGCTTTCTCTCCAGCATCATGCAAAAAAAAAAAAAAAAAAGCCTTAGCGGGATTAGTGACACTCGCTGAATCCGCCAATTAAAAAGCTTTTGTTTTGTTTTTGCTATTTCTTTCCACGCAAGCTAGAAAAACATCCGTATGAATGGACCTGGTTCTAAACTAATGGGTTTGGATGAGCCCTGTAGATGACCAACGCGGTCCACTCCAGCATGGGAGTAGTGGATGTGGCCGGACCTTGTCTCAGGCTGGTAGTTTACCCATGTTCCACAGAAGAAAAAAATACTCTTCCGGATTTTTGATTTCCCATTCTGGGGTGTTTACTTTCCCTAGTACACTGCTGCCAGGCTAACCTTGCTCCACTGGCAGGGGGAAAACGGGCTGTCCCAGAGAAATAATTTGTAAAACCCATTCAATCGGACTGCGACTGCAGGTGCATGGAGAATTCCCTCCGGACTCCGGAAATGAGAACTCAGCTTTCAGGCTTCTGCGCGAGTCGTTTGTAAAATAACATTGGGGGGAAATAGAGGAACGAAGGTGACTCTTTTGTTTTAATGGGATTGTAAACATATTCAACCTCTGATCAAATCTGTCAAAAACGATAAGTTAACATCTCTCCCACTCTCTCTTTTTCTTTTACTGTCCTTTTGCTTTATCTCCCACTACTATTTTTTGTTGTAGATGGAATATTCAATGGCCATTTCAATGCCACAGAGAAATCTGTCTCATCATAGTCAATCTTGACATACTTTTATAGAATGTGGTACCAAAAACAAGTATGTGGGAATATGAGGGTTTACTCAAAAACTCTTGATCTGTTTAGCCCCGGTTTATTTATTTATTTATTTATTTATTTATTTATATATTTATTTGCTAGTACATAACTGAGGCTGCATGTGGTCTAAATGGAGTTCTCAATAAGAAGACTAAAGTAATCGTTATAATTAACCCACTCTGTTTAATAAGCTGTACTGCAACACTCGTTGTACATTAACCAAAAAAATTTCAATTGAAAAATAAACTTCCGATGACATGTGAAAAGCATGAATGTTCTGTTTCCATGGGAACAGGATATTGAGGGCCAGCCCTGAGCAAACAGGACGTTTGCGTTTGTGAAAGCCTGCCAGTGTGCACTGTTTACAAAGCTCCCGTGGAGTCAATTGGTCCTGTCGGAACCTGGGAGCAATTCGGATGCCTCCAGGTACTCTAATTCTGCTCCCCCCCACCCCCTACAGGAGGCCCCTTTCCATATGTGTATGAATTCATCAGTCACTAAAGGTCACATCTGACAGTTTTGCACAGCGAGTGACCAATTCACCACTGTAGCATTTGAAAGATTTGATTACCTACTGCCGAGCGTCACAATCCAGTTTTATCTAATTGTGCGTAATTCAACCTGCAATTTGGCTGTAATTACTGACACTTGGTCATTGGCCACTGCCGCCTGAGAGCTGAAGGGTCTTCCATCTCTTCCAGTTGCTCTGCGTAGCCATGGCACAAAGCAGCTGAGGCTGATGGGGAGATCTGAGGTCCCAAGCCTGAGAAATTCTTGGGTCTGTTGATCCTGTCCTGCAGTCTAGTGGTCAAGGTGGCCCAGGATGTGTGGCAGAAGAGCGATGTCAGACGGTCTGTGTGCGAGCGCGTCTGTGCTGGATTTGTGTTGCGTTTCGATCAAGCAGAACGTGGCAGTAACTTCTCAGGGGCACTCTGAGTGAGTGGACAAGCCCTGGCCTTCTCCCTCCGGCCCCCAGCTATGGGTGACAGCACTGCCCAGCTTTTGCCGCGATTCTAAAATACCAGACACATTCGCACCTTCACGTGCCCTGTCAAAGTCGACCGAGATTTCAAGTTTCACTACATTACTACTGCCTCACGCTGCTGCCTAATCTGTCAATGTCGTTATTTCTGTGATTGTCTTCATATTCACCTCTTTAGCACTAGCTCATGAGAGAATACAGCAATGTCATTATGTGATGTTGTTTTCACACACAAATGAGCTTGATTATCCTGTCTTAATTTCTATCTGTCGCATGATGGCTGGGAAGGAAGACTGGTGGCTGGGAGCTGGCCACTCGCCTGCGAGGGCCTCACGCTCTGGAGTGATGGTGATGTCATAGTCTGCCTGAGCACCACACCAGGCAGAATGCGCCCGGCATGACTAAATTGTTTCAGCACAATAATGGGGTTCATCGTTTTGTCTGTTTTGGCCCCCTGCCCACTGACTGACCACAAGTACTGCTGCTGTGGAAACACTGACACTGCAATCATCAGAATCGCTGAAAAGGTGCAGTATTCATAAAAAAACATGACCAAACGGGAATTCTCCTATATCTGTGGGCATTGAAATCAGGCCTAAACAAGTGACCAAACGGGAATTCTCCTATATCTGTGGGCATTAGAAATCAGGCCTAAACAAGTGACCAAACGGGAATGCTCCTATATCTGTGGGCATTAGAAATCAGGCCTAAACAAGTGACCGGACGGGAATGCTCCTATATCTGTGGGCATTAGAAATCAGGCCTAAACAAGTGACCAAACAGGAATGCTCCTATATCTGTGGGCATTAGAAATCAGGCCTAAACAAGTGACCAAACGGTAATGCTCCTATATCTGTGGGCATTAGAAATCAGGCCTAAACAAGTGACCAAACGGTAATGCTCCTATCCTATGTCTAGTATATCGCCTAAATATTTTTAACACGCTTACTTACATACTTTGTTGCAGAACAATTAAGTACAGAGATTTTTTTTTTTTTTACAGAGGTGACAAGCTATTACTGACGTGGTTGATATTTGAGCTAAAAGATTCACACCCTGGAATTTTGTGAATGAGAAAGATGACTTTGCCGTTTGTTTTTATATTGTCATTTTTGCTGTGGTCTGGCCAGTGTGTGCGTCGTTTTGGTTTCCTATTTATCATACCCGGATCTTTTAGCCACTTCGGGCCACTTTCCAGTTCTAGCTGTTTTTCTACCTCCTAACAAGAGCCTTTTCTTCTCCCCTCAGGTTGGCCTATCTAACGACTCCAGCTGCGTTGAAGAAATTCTACGGGTGAGCGAGATCCACTTCCTGTCTTTCCCTACTAATTACATCTTGTTACTACTAAGGCACTGTTTGCAGACAAAGCCACTTCTCCCTCTAGAGAAGGGATTCGTGGAGCAGAGAGAAAAAGCCTTTTATATCGTGTGACAATTATAGATAGGCCTTTATTACACCATGCATTTGACAGGACTCCTCTGAAACACAAACAGTCAAGGCAAAGAAGTTTTAGTTGTTGAATTGCTATGGGCAAGGGTTCTACGGCACTGTTGACCCTAACACTTTTATTTTCGGATGTTTGGACATTCATTCTGGTTTGGTGTCCCTATACAATCCCCAAGAGAATAGTATCATGGGGTTTTGTTTAGGACATGTTTTATATTTTCAAAAAATATGAATATATAATTATAAAATTAATTCTGTTAGTTAAGTAATAAAGTTTCCCTGTGCCGCCCAATGTGAATCCTGGGCTTTTGTGGGACCAGGAGCCCAGGAAGTAAGGAAGAAAGGCCTGGCACTTTTAGGCCCTGCTAAAGGAGTAGGTGGGAACTGAGGAAGTGGAAGGTGTGGAGGTGAGAATTTGAGATACGAGGTTGTTAATGATGTCTCAAGACAATGTCTCTTCACCTGTACCCCATGTGAGATGCCACCATTGCTGGTCGGGAGTTGAGAGTGCAGAGGGAGAGGGGCCTTCCCAACAGGGGACAGGAGGGTGACATGAGCCCACAGTGGGCAGTGTTCCCCCCAGGACAAATGTAACTCATGTTCCAAGCTCAGGCTTCACACGTTCCTGCATGTAGAACTGGACCAGCCTCAGCATGCCATAAGGACTGCACACCAGAAAATACGACTGATTGTTGATTCTCTCACGTCGCCATACGGCAGACACTTTGTGCACCAGTCGCCTTCAGACTGCCGCAGGAAAGGAAGTCCTGGAAAAGCTCATGCTGTGACAGAAAAATAATGGAGTAGAAACGACCGATCGCTGTGATATGTTGGCCCAGCATGCTTTGCAATGTTAGGATGGGGGGTGGGGCTAGCGATGCTACTGTAGGGGGTCTCTGTGGGGATCTGGATATTCTCCACTTGACCACTCACCAACTGACCTCAGTTGACCTTCTGAAAAGGTTAGCTCGTTCATCCACACGCAGCTGAAACGGAGGTTGTTTACTTCAAAGCAGATGGGTGAGATAAACAGAACAAGCATTCTGCTGTTTTCCTTCTTTTAAATGCTTCACCACTTTCTGTACTCTCCTGAACCCAAAGAACATCCATGGCACGTGACCAAACGGAGCCACCAGGATGAAATGGTATCTTGTTTCAATTTCAAGTACTTATGATTATGCAGTTTGGTATCCGCTGGGGAGGCCCACCCATCTAAAGGTTGGCTGTTATTATTCACTGTTGGAGGGTCCAGCTATGCTTTTGTCACATTATAATGATGTGCGGGCGCCCTCTGAAGTGTTCTGGACGCATACGCCGCCCCTGTGTTGTGCTAAAGGGCCCTTCACCATTGGTCAGGGATCCTCGAAAATGTAATGAAGCCCCATTCCAACATGTTTTCCTAAGCTGGGTGTTTTTGGAAGCCAATGGATGAACGACGCCCCCTTGTTTTTTGGTCTCAGGCCACAGGGGTTTCTGGGAACCCAGGACGTTACCCCTGCCGAAAGGTCAGATAAACCCCATTTGATATTGATGTTGATATTGAGCGCTGCAGTTGTCGGACTTGCGTAAAACTGGAGCACCATCTACTCTGAAGGCTAGACGGAATAGCACCAGAATGTATCGATTTGAGCCTCACTTGATTTTCAGATTGGAAACATTGCTCACGTACCTACGCACCCTCTCAAACCTCTGCTTGGCACAGCTCGATGAAACCTCCGCTCCGCTGAGTGCAAATCGGCAGCGGTGGGTGAACCCATTAATCAGGGCTGCGGGGTGAGTGTTTGTTTGCTCTGCTGAAACGGCAGCTCAGACCTGTTCCACAGACAAGGTCCTGGACAGGCCTGCACTTCACAGGCCAAGCCTGAATAATAGTGGGTGCCTCTGGCTGCTGGACAAAGACCTCCTCAATAACTAATGCCTGCTGCCTCTCCGAGGCCGGCTCTGCTGTGCTTGTGTGTGTGGGGACGGGGTTAGCCACTTTAACTATACGGCCTTTAGCGCTCATTGCTCACATTTGCGGTGCCTTAGCCATCGCTGGCGAACAGAAAGGCTCTCATGATAGGCACCCTGGTGGAACATTGCTTCAGCAGGTGAAAGGTAACACTGCAGATATGTAACTCTCCTCGCTTTTCCTCTTCTCCCGGCGGCCCAGGGGGGGTGACCTGGGTGATATCTCTCCGCTGACGAAAGGCGGGGACAGCGTTCACAAGGAGATGAGCTATATCTACCCGCGGTGCCGAAAAACAGCCGACCCTGGGGTATACGGCTCGGTCACTGCCCGGGCTTTCCCCTGTGGTTCTCCTCCTGTTATTGCTGTAATAAAGCAAAGCCTTAAACCCTACAGCCCGGTTGACTTGTTAACACTAGCTAAAGCCAGGGCATTCCACCGTTTTGAAGAGATAAAAATGAACCAATCGAGGCTGGTCTTACGGTCTAACATCCAGTGCCAAAGAAGCCTATAAGGCTCTTGCAATGTCATTTGGAATTTACATTGGGGCTTAATCCATATATCCACATGGCTCATTTTACATCTGTCCATGCCTAATTACTTTGCGTCATTTTATTATCTGCACTTAATCCTGAAACATTAGTGCTCCTACAACCCCCCTGCCCCCCACATATTTTTAAATCCAAAGTAATTCAACTAAAGTATGAACGGTTGTGGGGCCAGAGAGGTGTTTTTCTGCCTATCTGCGTTTAAAATGCAGGGGCTTTAATTCAAGGCCTGTGGTCACTGGGGTGGAAGGCTAAACAGCTGTTGATCTGCGATCGTTCTGTTTGCCTGGCCTTGTTTGGTTTGGGAGCCATGCTCTGCTGCTTTTAATACATTTAATTTACAACTCAAGGCCGGTAAGGACAGTGGCCAGCCCTGCTCCGAATCTGCGAGACATGAAAAGATTGTCTGTTGCCTTTTTTTAGGCAGCAATAATATTAGTTTTATTAGAAATCTTTTTCTTTCTTTTTTTAAAATCCTAGAGTATTTAAGTTAAGTCAAGGAATTAGTCAGGCATGTTGTTGTTTACTCCTGTACCGGAGCCTTCTACGCCCACAGAGGCTTGACAGAGAGTTTATTCATGGGAAGTGCTTGGAGGTTTGGCCTTTTCTCCTTACCTTACGTGTGTCCACATGAATGACGAAGGTGGGTCGCGAGCAAGCGAGCCACCCTGCAGGGTACACCAGGGAACATTGGTACGACTCTGTCAACATCACCCGTGTGCTCCTGCTCTCCTGAACAGGCCGTGTCTTCAGTATTCAGTAGATTGCTCAGTAGATGCCGGTTATGTCATTTTACACTTTACTCATTTTAATGGCTGAGTGTTTACTGAAGCAATTTGGATCAAGTGCCTGGCGCAAAGCCGTGGCTGCAGACCCTCCCCGGGGATTTGAACCCTCTGAAACTCTGTAACCTACGAGCCGAGGCCGTTACGGCACCCTTCTGCCTCTCTTGACATGGCCTGCCGCTGCACAAAGCATGGTGCATTTTGGGATGGTGAGCGTGCGGTTGTTGATGACGCCGGTGTGTCCCCCATTCAGGAGATGACTCATTCCTGGCCGCCTCCCTTGACTGCCATCCACACTCCGGGCAAAGCGGAACAGACCAAGTTTCCCATCCCCTCCAAGGTGAGCCCCCCGACCCTGTAGTACAAAGCCTAACGCCCCCTCCCCATCCCAGCAGACAATTAAAGAAGTTCATTAATTTGCTTGCATTATTTTATAGTGAAAAAAAACTCCTTTTCCTTCAGTATTTTCTGCTAAAACTTCTAACTGATAACCCTATGTGTTCTTTCTTTTCCCAGTTCATCGCAGTATATATGATGTAATGGCACATAATCACAGGCTGCTTTCTCCCTTTGAGCACTTTTGAGTCTAGCTGCCAGTCTGTCAGCACCTGCTAATGACAAGGCCTCTGTCAGTCATACGCAGCCTGGAAGCTATGAATGAGTACTGCATGTGAACAGGTGTGGCCCAGACGTCCAGGTCTCGAGCAGAGCTGCTCTACCTGTTTGGCACACCTGTTTGGTGCTGCAGGGTGATGATTCAGGTAGCAGTTAAATGTAATGGATGCCAGCTTGGCGGGTCCCTCTTGTTAAATGTGTGTGACTGCTCCAAAAACCGCAAATCTCTGCATTATGATGCACTCAGGTCGACAAACGGGCGGGGAGAAGCCAGAAATTGTGTTAAAAATTGCAATAATCTTACAGTGTAGATTGTGCCAAATTTAGGCAATCGTGTCTTTTGGCAGGATTCTTTGGTTTGGATTGTCACGGTCACCTGAAAACTGTGACGTTAAACTTACAGTCACCACGGATTACAGCCAGTCGCTCGGTGAAGACAGATCAAGGTCATTTGGTAGCTGTGTTTAGTCACCAAATGATATCGAATAACTGATATCAGTGGCCACCGCCACAATAAGGTTGTTATATATATGAATATATATATGTATATATTCTGTATATTGACAACTACCAGGGCTGACAGAAGTGGAGCAATAGTATGGGATCATCTGTCTTTTAAAACCTGTAGGTGAATTTCCCTTTTTTTTTTTTTTAACAGAAATAGCCTGTGTGAAATGTTTGCTTCATCATGTCTCTCTCAATCGATTTAGTGCAAAGCTGTCCTTGAACCGGCAAGCTGTATAACAGTTTCGACCCTTTTTAGAACAAAGGATGAAATCCGGCGTGCAGATAACCTGCCATGACCCCCAGCGCTGGTTTTCTCGGCGACTGCCGGTGCACGAGGGCCCCAAACCTGGGCGGCCCTCGCCTGTTCTCTCCGCCATTGGGGGCAGCGAATGGATCCGCCCGGACGGGTGCCACAGTGCCGGAGGTGTCCTTCCAGGACAGGGGGGCGGAGTGTTCTGTTCCGCTGAAGGGGGCCGGAGTGCTCTGTTCCGCTGAAGGGGGGCGGAGTGCTCTGTTCCACTGAAGGGGGCCGGAGTGCTCTGTTCCGCTGAAGGGGGGCGGAGTGCTCTGTTCCACTGAAGGGGGGCAGAGTGCTCTGTTCCACTGAAGGGGGTCGGAGTGCTCTGTTCCACTGAAGGGGGGCGGAGCGTTGTGTTCTGCTGATGGGGGGCGGAGTGTTCTGTTCCTCTGATGGGGGGCGGAGTGCTCTGTTCCGCTGAGGGGGGCAGAGTGTTGTGTTTCTCAGAAGGCAGCCGGTGGTCTCATCGTTGGGCACGACGCACAGTACCTGTGAGCCTAATGAAAGAAATTCAACAGCGTATAATGAAAGCGATTGGAAATTCTCAGATGAAAAGATGAAATCGCCAGTCAGAAACTGCTTTTCATTGTTAGAAGTCTTAGAGGAGTATCATTAAAATACTTTTAAATTTTTTTTAGAAATGCATGCATGTGGTTATGCTACAGTAAAAAAATGCTGCGATGTGATGTGGAGAATGATTTTTATGCTTCCTTACTCAGGCTTAATGGTCCTGGTGATATACCAAGGGAATATATGGCCTGGGTTTGTTTGTTTAGTTAATACCAGAACAAGCTGTCATTTCACAGACAAACAGAACTAAGGGGTTGTTTTTAATTGGGCCTTTAAGCATACTCTTCATGATGACCTGTCAGCGTAGCCTTCTCCATGGGGTCTTCTGATGGCCAGACAGTCACGGCCGACTGCCGACGTTCCCGAATTGAATGATGTCACGGCACAAGGCAGACGATGTCTCACAGAGGAAATGCCAGATCTCTTGGTTGAACTTTTAGAAAAGGAGCCAAAAAAAAAGAGGAAAATTCACCACACTCCATTATTGCGTGACTCAACAGGAGCGTAATCTATTGTCCTTCAGCCAATTGAGTTTCTCAGAGTGCCTGTGTCCTAGCTTTCATTCTCCCTCTCTTTTCTCCCTTTCCCTTTTCAAATCCCATGACGCCTAATTTTCCAGCTAAAGCCCTTTTATTTGTGTCTTAATGGGACATGGGCTGAATCTCGTAGCTTGACCCGAATGACATTTCCAATAATAAGCAGCATTCATAAATCCTGATTAATGGTGCCATCTTTAAACTGAGACATTTCCCCTCTCTGCCCACACACTGACACATGATTTGTGCGCTCTGTCTGATTACATCAGTGCAAAATCAATTAAGGCCGATAGCAAAACCGTTTCCTTCCTGTTTGTTCTCATCTGGGGTTTTTGTGTTTCTTTTCTTTCTCTGTCTCTCTTTGCATCTCAGGAGCCCCAACACCTAACCTCAGGATACAATGGACAAAGTAGGTCCACTTTTGTTTTTCTTTTCTTTTTTATTCTTCTGTCCACGTGCTGCCTAATGCAGCCCTGAAAGAGACGTTAATTATCACGTATGACTGTGGATCCTTGTTCACCCCAGTAGAGATGTTTTCGCCGCGTGACATATTGTCAGGGGGAGCTAAAGTGATAGCGTGCCGAGTCTCGGACGGCGTTTAATCAATAGCTTGGCTCTGACGTTTCCATGTAAATTGTTTTGCAGAGCGGTGCAGCGTCACCTGCAACAAGACTGCGACCAAGACCGTGCCACAGAAGTCGTGAGTACTCTTCTGGTTAATTATCTAAAACCCCCCCACCGGCCTGTGGGGGCAGCCTTAGTTTCTTCCGAATAATGCCCTCCACTTGATGAAAGCAGAGAAATTCCCCCACCCCCACAAAAGGGACGCATCCTCACAAACAAACCGGACAGCTGGCAATCTCTGTATGTCAGCTCTCCCTGCTCCTCTAGTCTCCCTCTGAGTCACACATTCAGCGAGCCTCTCTACTGGAGAGTGACACGCACAGAAGTGCGAGCCTCGTTTGTGATTTCCCTTCAGGGCCGTGGCGAGCCGAGGCATTGCTGCCCTGGCCAACGCGGGAGAACCGGGCCAGATTTGGTTTGGTGGAGCTCCCAAAAGGATGGGTCACCTGAAATGTAAACTCAGAACTGGTCATAAAACCAGTTAATGGTGGATGGGAACGCTGCTGCTATATGGGCTCCCGCCACAGCAGTTAAAAGGGGGCCACAACAGAGAGGTGGGGTCTTCGACTTTTTCTTCCTGGGCCTAGCAGCGTGCCTTTACAGTTTGAGGGAGAAGACCACCTTTTGTTTTCTTAAATTGCCTCCCGTGGATCAGCAGGGGGGCGGGTGATTTAATGGTTTAACTAGTCCAAATGTTTGATGGGAGCCTGCCCAAGGCGAGCAGGATTTTGTCAATGCTGGCTTTATCTGGTTGAGCTGAAGGTATCCACTGTAGGTCAAGTAGTGTCTCTTTTTAGCTGCTAACACTGGAGACACAGAGTACGCACTACGAATGGCAGCGGTATCTTTGTATTGAAAGAAACGTGATGGTGTGGTAAGGACTGTATCCCATAGTGAGTTAGGTTATAGTAATGTTATGTAAAAACAGAGGACTTGTTATGGAGTGATAGGGAGCTGTTGAGGCATGTGAGAACAGAGAGAGAATTCAGCTGATGGGCGCTCAGTTTGTGTCTAGTTTGACTACTGTGGCTGGAGCTTGTGACCCTTCCCCCATCAGCCCATATCTGAACATTAGGCCTGTCAGCGTTTGACCCTCCATTGTCCACCAGTTTGGCAACCAAACCGTTGAGATTGCAGTGCTGCTAGGGTGACAGCACACATCGGGAATCCACAATCGTCACCTTTTTTTTTTTTTTTGCTCTGGAACACATCGTCAAAGTGTGACGGCTCTCAGGCGACCGCGTGGCTGGATCTGTCCAGAGACAGAACAGATTTACACTGCCATGCTTTCCCCGGAGGAGGGGGAAGTCAGAGTGATCATCTCCAGGACGCTCTTATACAGGCATATATTCCACTGAGAGCCAGCACTGAGTGGTACAGCCAGCGCCAGGAGAGGGCCTGAAGCCCACAGTTACATGACACCACAGTTAGGAACAGGATACCCCAGCTTGTCTCTCCAACACATCCTTATTTCTTAATTCCTGTCACAGCAGCCACAAGCATCCATCGCAGTATCCAGTGTCAGGGGCATGGGGAAAGGCTGCAGTACCTGCAGGTCCCACAGATGTGATGTGGAGAAACGTGCTATAGGGACAGAAGCACATCCAGGGCGATCTGCGGTGACATCACCATGCTCCACATCACAGCCCTTCTCCACATCATAACCCTGCTCCACATCATAACCATGCTCCACATCACAGCCCTGCTCCACATCATAACCCTGCTCCACATCATAACCATGCTCCACATCACAGCCCTGCTCCATGTCATAACCCTG